>PVIH01024104.1:0-23479 GCA_004025045.1 Sigmodon hispidus
AGAAGAAAAAGGGAGCCACAGCAGACATGGCGGGAAGGGAGCCACATGTGACTAACAAAGTGTGGCCTGTGAAGGCAAGGAGGAAGAAGGGTCACTTTGAGCAGTGGAGTAACAAGTGAAGGGCAGTCGGTGATTCCTCACAGCTAGCTGGGTGCTGAGGTGTGCACTAACGGGACGGAGGGAGGACTAGCCCCATTCTGTTACTGCATCACCTCTCTTACCTGAAGAGTTCCCCAAATTTGCTCTTTAAATGGCTACAGGAAGTATATAGATCATAGAGATAAGCAAGGATACAGCGCTCTGCAGAGGAGCCATCTGAACGGTTCATTCCATGTTTCACTACACCACAAAGCCTGTCACAGAAGCAGGGTAGAGACAATCAACAGGTATATAGGGTGCAGGGCACACATTCAAGCGTCTCAGGAAAGCGATTCATTCCTACATTAGTAGTAGACTCTGCCCCACTGTGTGGGTTTGTCCTTCTTAGGCTATTTCTTTTCTTTTTTAATTTTATTTTATGGAATTGGTGTTTTGCCTGCATGTATAACTGTGTAAGGGTGTCAGATCTTGGAATTACAGACAGTTGCTAGCCGCCATGTGGATGCTGGGAAATGAACTCAGGTCCTCCGGAAGAACAGTCAGTGCTCTTAACGGCGGAGCCATCTCTCCAGCCCCTTCCTAGGCTATTTTTAACAGGCTCTACCTGAAACCTGCATATTTCAGTTCTTCTGCAACCCTGCTTACCCCTCAAACACTTGTGCCATCTGGTCCTGGTTGAGGATGAGGCAGGCGTGATAGTGTCGAAGGACAGCCACGATACATAAGCACAGGCTAGTTGTGTAGCTGCCCACCAGATCAGAGGATTTTAGAAGGAGCTCGGCCTCAACCACACTCAGCTCATTCAGCAGCTATCAGAGAAACGGAGGTGAGACATGCAACGAAGGCCCTTTCATTGTACATAACCCCACTTTCCGTGAGAAACTTGCCATGGCCAAGCCTGTTGGAGCTACTTCAGCAGGGAAGGCTCAGGTTACCATGTACCAGTGCCCTGCACTCTACTAGCAGTATCTCTAAGCAGTCTCCAGGATGGCATGCTATAAACTCCTCAGGAAGAGGATGGTCTGTATCCAAAGCTCTAACCTGTCTCTTGGGCCTCCCCAGAGAGCACTTAGGTCTCTATTCCAGCAGCCTTAGCTCACATTCCAATCCCACTGTGCTAGTCTTTCAAATGGCCTGGGAAGGTGGCTGGGGACTCTACTCTGGTCTCCGTGAGCCTGTATAGCATGAATTCCTTCTTCTGCCCTAATCTGTCCCAACTTCCCCACCTGAATGGCAAAGTCGATGAGGCCACTGATGCTCAGTGAATATTCCATGAGGTCGAAGATGAACTGTACATGCTGCACCAGAGGCAAGTGGTATGACATGCCAAGGGCAAAGCTCGTGATCTGCTCCAGAACATTCCGGGAGACCTGATAAGGGCGGGACAAGTAAGACAGGAATGGAAGGGGAAACAACCTAGGGAAACAGGAAAGGATGATGGCGCAAGGGGCTGAGACCGGCAGGCTTAGCCTACTTAGCGGGTTCAGATAAAAGGGAAAGGCAAATCGGACAGGAAGGCAGAATGTGGGAAGGGAAGGGGGCTGGCTGAGGCCCACACCTGAGCCGTGACCTGGTGCTGGTCATAATGAGAAAGGTGCTGGAACTTAGCAAATATATCTTCGGCAGTGGGGAAGGCTTCGGGCCGGTTGCGGCGTCGCTTCTGCCCATCTTCCCCACCTGAGAGGACAGTGCAAAGCAATGAGTCAGCACCGCAAAGGGAACTAGTTGACCAGGGGTCAGGTAGGGGTGTGGAGAAGGGACCATGGTGGGGAGGGAGGAGGGGAGAAGGGAAGGAAGAGAAAAGGAAGGAAGGGTGGCCAAGGAAGGGCTGGGGTCCGGATAAATGGGACAATAAAGCACAGGGTTAAAGGAGCACAGACTATGTGGACCTCAGAGGAATGCACACAGGGAGGTGCTAGGTTCGGGGAGGGGGAGGGCAGTCAGGGGCTTACTGTGAGGTACCTAAGAATGTCAGGTCTCCAGGATTCAGAGGCACAATAGGAGCAAGCTGGTCTGTAGAGGGGGGGAATGAGGGCAAGTTTCAAAAGGACTAGAGCTCCCCAGGAGACTCCAAGAGACAGGACACTGGGACATGACTGGGAATGCCCTACACTGGGCATGGCAAGACTGACTAGGGCATTCTTTGGGGAGACTTCTGTTTAAGGAGCCTCAAACCCACCAGTTTCAGCTGTCCCCTTGCGGTTGAGAACCTTCAGGATATCCTTGGTAATCTTCTTGATGGCGTGGCGGGCATCATCTCGTTGCTTCCCCACCCCAAACAGTACGACCAAGCGCTGGTTGCACTCATGGCTGCATGACTCCTCCTGCATCCCAGCAGCACCGTAAGACTCCATCACAGGTCTCCTGCCCTCCTCTCAAGAGCATGCTTTGTACCTTTCAACGCGCCCACATTCAAGCCCCTTCTCAAACACACCCACACCCTTGGGAACAGCTCTAGCCCCTCAGCAAATTCCTTGGATGGCAATCGGGGCTCAAGACAGGCCATCGCAAATGTTGGAGAACAGTACCTGTGGGATCGGAAAGTGTGTGGCATACTGCACATGTCGTGGCTGGTCATAAAGAACCCCGAGTGTCCCCTCAATTTTCTCTTTGGGTGGGGGTTTCACTTCCTTTTCGACATCTGGTTTCTCAGGAGATGGGCTTCCCTTCCCCTCACAGGGCATGGTAGGGGAGAATAACTGAGAGGCAAAGGGGCAGAACATTCAGGAGAAGCAAAAGGCCGCATAAAGAAATCCCCAAAGGAGGGAGGCATAAGGGGACAGCCAAGGTTCTGGACTCTTCCACACTCGTGATCTTACTGAGAAATCGGGCTTCTCCATGTCTTCAAAGAGCACACTGGAACTGGGGTCAATGTCCATAGATTCAGAAAGCCCGGGATCCTGCAGGCACAAAACAAAGCAAGAGCTGCCTTAGTCCTAGGGAGTGCTTCCTCACTGTCCACAAAAGTTCATTGAGAACCGAACCAAGGAGGCAGGAGGCAAGCCTAAGTTCCGGGTTCAAACCCTGTTCAGTTACTTAACCAGTAAGTTAAGCCTCAAGTTTCCAGGAGCTGTAAATGGAAGACAGGAATACCCCACAGACCAAGTGAAAAACTGACATGAGACTACTCTATAAACCATGGAAGTACTGAGAAGATAATACCATTCTTGGGTAAAAGAGATGCTCAGAGGCTTCTAGAAGCTGGGAAAACAGGAGTGACAAAAATACTAACGAAGAGCAAGGCAAAGAACACACACCTCTAGCTTGCTGCTGCTGCTACCTTCGGCCTCCTTACGCTCTGGGTCATCAGAAGGATCATCAAAGGGAGAGGGAGGCCGAGGACCAGCGGCTCCAAATGCAAGATCCCCACGAGAGATGAGCGTGCAGGTGTACATGTTGTGGGAGAAAACATCGTGTCGGATCAGTTCGCAGAACAGCAGGACTAAGTTAAAGAATTCCACTCGCTCACTCTCGCTGCGGGGATCAGCTAGAAAGAGGGAAGGAGGGTAAGTTAGCAGAACACAAGATGGATCAAGAAGATAGGGCCACATCTCAGTAATGGTGTTC
This sequence comes from Sigmodon hispidus, assembly GCA_004025045.1. Taxonomy (NCBI): domain Eukaryota; kingdom Metazoa; phylum Chordata; class Mammalia; order Rodentia; family Cricetidae; genus Sigmodon; species Sigmodon hispidus. Next base: position 3,667 of record PVIH01024104.1, read on the forward strand.
TTTGAATACTGCCGTACAGAGACATCCCTGAGGCAATGACAGGAAAACAGCAGGAAAAAAATCCAGACACTGCCTAGGGACACAAGGTTAGTTGGGGCTAGAAAAGGCCTCAGTGGTTAAGAGCATTGATTGGCTGTTCTTCCAGGAGGCCTGGGGCTTGACTTCCAGCACTCTCGTGGCAGCACACAATTATCTAAAACCTGCAGTTCCAGGCTTTGTAGGTACCAGACATGCACATGGTGCACACACATGCATGTAGGGAAAATGTCAATACCCAAATATTTTCAAAAGGATGGTTGGCTATATCACTTAATGCTGTCCATCACTACCTCAGAACGAACAGAGTATCTTTGTTCCTGTGTATATAGTGAAAATGCTTTGCTTGAATGTTCTTGTGTTTATTCTTTACATTTCTCTAGTCTACTAACATGTGAGATCATTAAGGAGTACAATTGTGCCTGAAAGTAATTCTTTTTTTTTCTTTTTTATTATGAAAAAAGAAGTCACATTTCCTATCCGTGTATATCCTTATTCAAGGTCCCTTCCCCCTCCCACCACATCAGGTCACTCTCTCTTCTCCATAATTCCCTATCCCCTCCCCAGTAATTCTGCACAGAGCCCAAGAGACAAATAAAGACGAGAAGGTCCTTTTTCAAAGTTTTCAAGACAGGGTTTCTTCTTTGTGAAGCTGTCCTGGAACTAGTTCTGTACACAAGGCTGGCCTCAAACTCACAGAGACCTGTCTTCCTCTGCCTTCTGAGTATTGGGGTTAAGGGGAGTACACCACTACCGCCTGGCTTTTGTATTGTTTTCTTTTCTGAGACAGTTTCTGTGTGTAACCCTGGATGTCCTGAAAATTTGCTCTGTAGACCAGGCTGGCGTTGAACTCAGAGATCTGCCAAAGTGTTGGAATTAAGGGCATGCACCACCACCGCCCAGTCTTTCTTCATGGTTTCTGATGACAGAATCTAGGCAAGGTAACTAGAAAATTATAGGTGTCCATACTCAGCATGGGAGCCTGTGTATCCAGAAACTGCAGGAGGACATCCTGGAAAATGGGTGCACTGGGAGCAGAAAGGGAGGCAGAGGCAATGGAACCTTTCTCATCAGCTGCTTCGGATTCTCCGCACCGCTGCAGAGAGAACACAGAGCAGTAACTTTCCCGTTCCTCCACCATTCGATCTGTAACCCTGCAATGTCACCTGCCTCCTGCCCACACTTGTCATTTCCGTTGCCACCTCCCAACTACAGCCTTGATCTCTTCTCTAACCAATTAACCCATCAGCTCCTTTCCATTTCCATTTGTGCCTTGTGTCCTTACCATTCCCTGTAAATGCGCTGCCACTTTTATTTATTTACTTGTTTATTTGGTTTTGTAAGGCAAGGCTCTGGCTGGTCTGAAAGTCACTATGCAGAGCAGGCTAGTCTCAAATTCACATAGAGATCAGCCTGCCTTTGCCTCCCAAGTGAGTGCTGGGATTAAAGTCATGCACTACCATACCTAGCATTTTTAAAAACCTTTTTTGAGTCTCTCCATGTGGCCCTAGCTGTTCCACAATGTGAACAGTAGGTCAGGCTGGCCTCAAACTCAAGAGAGCTGCATGCCTCAGGCTCCTGGGTGCCGGGATTAAAGATGTGCACTTTTGAGACAGTCTCTCTAGCTAGTCCTGGCTGGCTTTGTAGCCTCGATCCTCCTATATGCCTTTCAATTACAATTACAAGTAATTCTAGCAAGACAAGAGCTCTGTATGGTTTCTTTCCAATCACTCAGGTCCAGTCCCAACCCCACTACTACTACTTCAATCACTCCAATATGTCCAAACTCAGTTACATTCTTTCCATTGGGCAACTCACACCCTTTTCTCTAACCTCAGCCTCAATTTCAGCTTGTCTCTTCTCCAGGAGCTTGGCTACTACCATAGCACGATGGCGACCAGAACGCTTACAGCTAACAGCCCATTCACATAGTAATGATACCACAGCATCATCATCTGAGGAAATCTGTAACCAAAGGATTTATTTGAGAGGGATGAGTAAGGGAAGGCTGGGGAATTCCTCTTTCTTCAAGAACAGGCCCCACCTAAAAAGAAGTCCTGAGCCAGGAAGATCGTCATTTCAGGAATCCCCTGCTTCCAATGAGTTACTAACCTCACCCTGCTTCTCTTGCAAGGATTCTGCTCTTCCTGTCTCTCTTCTTACTCACCTCATGGCCATCCTTACTAGGTCCCAGTCCAAAGATTCGATTGCAAAGGGAGTCAAGAGAATTACTAAAGTCAGAGCGCTCAAAGCTATGGCTGTCCAGCACTTCTAAAGTATGAAGCACCCGTCCAATGGTGAATCCTGAGGACAAACAGTAAAGGGGGCTTAACTGGAGCTTCAGTGCATTTAGAGTCTCACATATGTACGAACCCATCACCCGTCCTTCCTTAGCTTCTTCTGCCCTCTGACACCCACCTGCAGTAGCTTCCTGGCACTTATCAAAAGACCAGCGAACCTCGACTGCTTGACCTCGCTCCTTGATCTGCTGTTCAATCTCTCGCAATTTTCCACGAACCTACAATGTTCAAAAAAAAAAAAAGCTTTAAGAAAACACCCAGGTACATAAAAAGCTAAAAGAAGAGTAGCCAAAACCTGAGCATGGTGGTATATGTCTGCCTGTAATCTAGCACTTGAGAGGCAGAGGCAGAAGGATCACCATTAAGTCTGAGGGCTGCCTGGTCTACACAGCAACTTTCAGGTCGGCGAAGACTACTTAAGCAAGATTCTGTCTCAAAAACAAGACAAAAACATAAAACAGTAACAGGATCCAAATCACTATTTCTGGAAAACTAATTTAGCATCACATGTCAACTCTGACGTACCAAGGGAGGGTTGAAACTTACCTGCTGAGTGAAGGCACTGTTACCCTCCGGCATGGGCAGGTTGGAGGGGGCAATAGGCAGGTGGTCAAGCGGTGAGCCAGTCTTAATTCGGCTATCAGTCAAGGAGTAGTGCCAAACTAGGGCACTGGGACAGCACAGGAGGATGGTCTGCCAGACAAATGGATACATCAAACCCATAATCACGGCCACCTCTCTAGAATCCCCACTTAGGTTTTTCATCTGAATTAGGTTTACTATGACTGAGTTCTTGGGGCAAGTATCATTCCTGATCCCCTTCTCTTCCTCATCTTCCTCTTTTTAAAAGTTATTTTTTTTTACTTTATTTATTTATTTGCCTTGGTGTTTGCCTGGAACTGGAACTACAGACAGTTGTTAGCTGCCATGTGGGTGCTGGGAATCGAACCCGGGTCCTCTGGAAGAGCAGACGGTGCTCTTAACCGCTGAGCCATCTCTCCAGCCCCTAAAAGTTATTTTTATAGTATTTTCAAAGTTTCATTTGCCGACTTTGAACTCACAAACCTCCTGCCTCTTTTTTCCAAGTTCTGGGACTAAATGCTTAAACTATCATACTCAGATTCTCGGGTACTTTCCCAAGAAGCCTTGGGACTACTACTTAGTCCTGGGAGAGAATGTCCAAAACCTTCTAAAAGGGAACATCCTTACAGAAAAACACTAATTCCTAAACAGGTACTCAGTACCTGCTCCCAGCTCTGAGTTGGACTCACCCCCATACTCCAGGATGAGCAGCCAGTTTCTTTACACTTTCTTGGACCCTCTAGTACCTACCTGAAGGATACAGCTGAGGCCAAAAACCAGGGGCCGGTGCTGAGGGCACATAAGCAGGTCACTAAAGGGAGTCGAGGGTGTACTGCTAGATGGGGGTTGAGGTGCGGGGTTAGTGGGTAGAGAGCTTGTTGACTGAGCAGATAGAACGTGAGATGGGTGGCTGCTCACGCCATCGAGCTGTAGAGCCAGTCTCCGGGTACAGAAGTAGGCGAGGCGGCGGGACAGATAAGCAGACTGAACAAATTCCCCTGAGTACTGTGAAGACATGACCAACAGAACCCCTAGTTTTGTCCCAAGAGACACTGCTCTGGCATCTAATTCTTCCCCCATCCCCTCACACACTCCCTCCTTAGGCCTAGATCTTACTCGAAGCAGTAGAGGAAGTAGCAATTTAAGTAATTCATCCTCTCCAGGGCGTATTTTCTCAAAACACTCAAGCACCCAAGTCAGGAATTCATGTCTGTCCAGCATTCCATCCTATGGATAGCAGGGAACTATTAGAGGTAAGGCAGATAAAGTAAATGGAAGGATTGAGAGCCACAGAAGGGGAGAGGTAACAGGCAAATTCCATTCTATACCGACAGCATGTGATAAGGTGTAATTCAATGCCATGTACAAAACGCCCCTGCTCCTACCTGAAACATGAACATGGCGAGCTTCTCATTATAGTCCCATTGCCTGATTGCCACCTCTACATCATGGGGCAAGGGTCCTATAGTAGAACCACAGACTCCACTTCCTGCAGGCCCGGGCCGATAGTATTCAGCCATCTTCTGTAGCTGTTCCCATAAGTACTTGGTGATGATTTGAGTCCATTCTAAAGAAAATATGGCAAGGGAGCTATTTGAGACTATCCTTAGGCTTCCTCGAATACTCGGCATCCCTAACTCCTCCACCCACAGTCACCACAGTTCTGAGCTCCATCCATCCTCTTAGCCTGCGGACAAATGCTACCTCCACCGAAGTCTCAAAGAATTTTGTCTGCTGTTTTGGCATTTTCCACTTTCTATATTTAAGTATGCTACACATGCCTTCACTTCCCCATGAAGGTCTCAAGAACAGAGATTATATGCTGGTCATCTTTACAGTCCAGTAGCTGAACACAGCAGATAAGCAAATTACTCCATGCTTACCAACTGAGTGAGTGCAAGGTTCATGCAGAAGGATACAGGGGAAGGAGAATTCCTCTAAGGCTCTATCACTCCTTGAGGCCGTCAGTGCTACACCAGGTATGCACTTACTTACCAGTGAAGGGATCAGCAGTATTTTTCTTCTTAACCTTAGTCTCAGACATTGCTGCATAGTACGCACAGGTCATCTTAATGAGCCAAGCAGCCCTCATCACAGGCACTGTGTATTTGGCTAAGTACCCAAACACTTCTTCTTTCTTACTGAAAATGGGGACCTGGGTGGACATCACAAACAGCAAGGTCTCCATTACCTCAGGAGCTCATATCATGTACCTTAATCTCAGAGTGTGAGACGGTACGGGACACATTCTCCACTTTGACCTTAAGAACAGGAAAATAGTAACCTCACCTTTTTAGCTAGGTGTGTGAGTGGTTTGGTGCCAGCCAGGTCAGTGAACCAAGTGTTAATAGCACTCTGAGAGCGTGCAGTCACCAGCCAGAAGTTGTCCTTCTGGTTCATTAGGGACTTTCTGCGACCAGTGTCAGAGAGAGTATTACAGCGTAACTTCTCTGCGATAATGCTGCTGAAGTTGGAACTGATCTACAGGAAGAAAAGTACACCTCAGAGTGGTAAGAAGATGGAGCCAGGTAGGTGGTCCTGTTTTTCATGTGAAAATGTCAAAATGTACAGGGTTATCAACTGCACTGGGTTATGAACTCTGCCATTTAGGTTATCTCTTTAAGTTTTCCCAACCCAGAACCTCTGCCCCTTCTCAAGAGTCTCCCAGCCTTTGCCTTCAGCCTGGCAGGGTTGTCTCACCTTGGCAGGATTGAAGTTGACGTTCTTGGCACTGCCATGTTCATCCCCAGAGACAGCAGGCTGGTTATTGAAACCTTGTTTTACATTCAAAGCCGTCAGTTCATCCTGAGGCAGAAAACCAGCATTTTAGCTCACCCTCATTCGCCTTGGAGAAGGGGTTGTAAGAAAGGACAGAAGAGAAGCTAACAAGGAAGAAAGGGAGGAGGAGGAGGAGGCTTCCCGAGTAGAAGAGGTTGTTATTTAAAGCCCAACCCTTATGCTCATTTGGACCCCACCCTCACCCCCACAGTCCCTGAGATTCCCACATCCCCCAGGACGACCTCAACATCACTCTTCCCTTGCAAGCACCTCACCAAGCTGGCCCTAACAACTTTCTGAGGTTTGTGTGTGAGCGCCCGCACGAGTGTGGAGGGGGCATCTCTGGCGTGGCTCCTCAACCATTGCCGGCTCATCAACCGGAACTGCCGGCACAAGCTACTCTCGGGGCACCGGTCCACTCTACTCTTCTCCCTTTTGGGACTTTTGCTCTCACCTAATCGCCCCGCCCCCCCTCTCCTGTCACTGTCTCTTCCTAATCACCTGCCGGGACCCTGCAGGAACCGGGATTTGTGAACGCACCTCCTTCTGTTTGGGATCTTGAGGGTACACATCGGGAGGCCCCAACCGCAGCCGCTTCAGGGGTCGGTGCTCGTAGCTCAAGATCCCGAAAGCCGCCATCTTGCCCAGCCCGTACCGCCGGAGGCGCCTGCAGGGCCAGGCGAGGTGGGGAGGGAAGGGGCGGAGGGCCGATGACGGGAGGGAGCGCGGGGCTAGCAAGCCGGGCGGCGGTGAGGACTGAGGCCGAGAGAAGGGGGGTGGCGGAGGCGGGGCACGTTAGAAACTCTCGATTACTGCCGGAAACTGCCGAGGGACGCTGGGTACCGTCGGACAATACCGACTGCAGAGGGGGTGGGGCTTCCCGGCGCGGGGCGGAGCCCCGCGGCCCGGGAGCTTTGGGCCCTAGGAGGGAAAGTCAATTGCACCTACTAAAAATCCACCCGCGTGGCCAGTGCTGGAGGCGCGGACCTGGAATTGGGGCGGGCCTGGGAGGGGGTGGGGGGGAGGAGGAGACTGCCTCGAACTGAGCTCTAAGTGGAACTAGATTCCCGTCGCCTTACTCAGTTCTTGACCTAAAATAAGTGCTCCAGAATGTTTACTTTGGTTAATAGCTGCATATTTTACTAATCACTGAGTTTGTTAGTTTCCATATCTGAATAATGGGTATGCTGATACTTCCTTTAAAAGAGAGTTGTAAAAAATTAGACAGTACTATTGTTTAGGAAATCACCTATGGGCTGAGATATAAAAGATCCTGACTCACAAAAAAGAAAGCATTTGTATAAAGCTGAAATGCATGCTTCCTTCTCTCCTGGCACTTACAGCTTCTCTGCATCAAAGCTTCCTAATCTTTTTGTTGTTGATGTTGTTTTTGTTAGCCCTTATGCTTGGTGGTGCACACCTTTAGTCCTAGCAGGAAAAAAAAAAACCCACCGAATCTCTGGGAGGTCAAGGCCAGCCTGGTCTACACAGTGAGCTCTAGGACAGCCAGGACTACGTAGAAAGACCCTGTCTCAAAAACTAAAGACCAAACCAACCAACCAAACAATGCCAACAAAGACACAGTTTAGTAAGATAAAACAAGGATTCTGTTCTAGCCCCTGAAGCCACACCTGGGGGAAGGCAATTAGCCTGGCCCTGCCCTGAGTTCTGCCCTCAAGCTCCATTTAAGGATTTCCGGGATTCCCACCTTTGATCATTCCCTTTTCATCTGTTCTTCTCCACACCTTGCCAGAGGGTGCACTCCTCAACCCTTAACACCCTCTATCTCCTCTATCTCTACCCCCCCCACCACACCCTTTATCTCCCCCGCCCTCTCTCTCTTCCCCCCCCCTCCAAAATAATAGTCTTTCCATGTGGGTCCACTCTAAGTGTCCGTTGACATGGCACCTCCAGCACACCCACATCCATCGTGATCAGTCAGCCACACAGGTATAGGCACTATCATAACATAACATAATAAGCAAGTCACCCAGAGCAACATAGTGACACCCTGTCTCAAAAAGATCCAGGATAAACCATTGAAGCTTAGTATGTGTGTTGTTCACTTGTAATTCTCACAACTCAATAGGCTGACAGGATAGCAGACTCATTTCCAGCCCAAACTACATAGTGAGAGACACACACCGCCGCTTCTTTTTGAGAGTCATTCCACTGTAGCTCAAGTGGCCTAGAATTCACAGAAAGCCCAGAGAGCGTGCCTGCCTCCTAAAGCCTCCAGGTTCTAACAAAAGGAAAAGGGAGGAGGAGGAAGAAGAAGAAATGCTCATCTTCTTCAGAGAACAGCATTTATACAAAGAGTCAGGTATTTTCTATTATGAAGCATTTCATCCATGTAGTCACAAGTATCTTTGAACTCCAAGTTAAGAATCTTTGCTACAGCGGGGCCCACAAAAAGGCAGAAGACTCTTGCCACTGTGCATTACCAGAATAGACCCGTCAGTTTTCATATGATGGAAGCAGAGAACTGACTCTGCAAATTGTCCTCTGACCCCCATGTACACATATACAATAAGCAAACAAATAAATAAATGTAAAAAAAGGATCTGTGCTAGGCTTGGTGGTGAAGAACATTAACCCCAGCATTCCTGAGGCGGAAGCAGGCAATCTCTGTGAGTCCCAGGACAGCCAGGGCTACACAAATGAGACCCTGTTTCAATAAATAATTAATTTAAAAAGAGGCGCCACAGAGATGGCTGAAGGATTAAGAGCACTGCCTGCTGTTCCAGAGGGCAAGGGGTCAATTGCCAGCACCCATATGATGGCTAACAATAGTCTGTAACTCCAGTTCCTGAGGTTCTGATGCTTTATTCTTTATGGATTCTTCTGGCACAAAATATGACATGTGGTGCATGGACTTACATGTAGGCAAAACACTCAAACACATAAAATAGAAACAAATAAATCTTGGGCTGGAGAGATGGCTCAGTGCTTAAGAGCACATACGTTGGACTCCCAGCACCCACATGATAGATTACAACCATCCATAACTTCTTAAACTTTTTCCAAAGTAGCTGATGCCCTTTTCTCGCCTCCATGGGTACCAGACTTGCATGCAGTATACATATGTACATACAAGTAAACACTCATATACATAAAAATAAAATAAATAAATCTAAATGTTTTTCATTAATCTTTTTGTTTGTTTTTTGAGACAGAGTTTCTTTGTATTGCCCTGGCTGTCCTGGAACTTGCTCTGTAGACCAGGCTGACCTCTAACTCACAGAGATCTGACTGACATTACTTCCTGAGTGCTAGGATTAAAGGCATGTGCCACCACCAACCAGCAATTAATCTTTTTTAAATTAAAAATGAAATTAACAAAGAACCTTTGCTGTAGTGAGAGGCACCTACTATGTCACATGCTCTCGACATTATCTCCTTTAATTCACACTCACCATGAATTAGGGACTGTTAGTATCTATTTTCTTTTTTCTTTTTTTTTTCTTTTTTTTATTTTTTTTTCTTTTTTTTTTCTTTTTTCCCCCCTTCTTTTTTCTTTTTTTTAAAGGGTTTATTTTAATGTCTTATTTATTTATTTATTTTATTATTTATTTATTTATTTATTTGCCTTGGTGTTGCCTGGAACTGGAACTACAGACAGTTGTTAGCTGCCATGTGGGTGCTGGGAATCGAACCCTGGTCCTCTGGAAGAGCAGACGGTGCTCTTAACCACTGAGCCATCTCTCCAGCCCTGTTAGTATCTATTTTCAGGAGGAGGAAGCTGATTTTCTTTCTTTCTCTCTTTTTTCTTTCTTTCTTTGAGACAGGGTCTCTCTGTGTAGTCCTGGCTATCCTAGAGCTTGCTATATAGACCATATGGAGTCACAGAAATTCTCCTATCTTTGCCTCTCCAATGCTGGAATGAAAGGCGTATGCCACCACACCTGGCTCAAAGAAGCTGATTTTCTTTTCTTTTCTTTTCTTTTCTTTAATTAAAACTTTTTAAATGTATTTTTATTTATTTGCCTTGGTGTTTTCCTGGAACTGGGAACTGGAACTACAGACAGTTGTTAGCTGCCATGTGGGTGCTGGGGATCGAACCCGGGACCTCTGGAAGAGCAGTCACTGCTCTCAACTGCTGAGCCATCTCTGCAGCCCCAGAAGCTGATTTTCAAAGAGTGATAATTTACTTGGTCGATATTATATAGCTGATAGTCTGCCTATTATTATTATTTTTTTTTTTAAGAAAAAGGACAGTTCAAGTGCCATAATAAAAGCACCAAAATCAGGGCCAACAAAATGGCTCATGAAGTGCCTGCTCCCAAGTCTAATAGCTTGAGTTCAATCCCCAGGACCCATATGGTGGAAAGAACATACCTGCTCACACACATATACACACATGCACACAAAATAAATAAATATCTGCTCGTGGTGGGGCAATGACTGTAATCCCAGCACTCTGGAGACAGGCAAAATGATCTCTGAGTTTGAGGTCCATAGAGAGTTTGGGAACAGCCAGGGCTACAGAGAGAGACTCTGTCTCAAAAAACAAATACCAAAATAAATAAATGAAAAACAAATAAATAAGACAAAATGAAAAAAAAAAAAAAAAACCCTGGGGAGATCAAGCCTGTAATCCAGTACTCCTGAGATCAAGGAAGTCAGTTTAGGGTATATAGTGAAACTGTTTCAAGAAAGAGACAAAGACAAGTGGACAAAGATAAAGTAGAAAATGAAATATAATGATGGTTTACAAGTTTGAACCCTTAGGTGCAGGACCACTGGAGGAGAAGAATTTGCAAAGGCCAGCCTTAAAAATAGAATCTGATTGCGTAGAAAAAAATATGCTGGATGTGGTAACTTTTGATTTAACTCTGAAGGTCTTCAAAAACAGCAATAGCAGCTGAGTATTATGGTACATGTCTGTAATCCCAACACTTGAGACTGGAGGTGAAAGACTAGTACCTAGTTCATCTTCAGCTACACAATAAATTTGAGACTTTGAAAAAAAAAACTGGAGCAATTTCAGATTCACAGCAAGGTAGAGTTAGTTCCTTCTGCTTAATATTGCTGTGAACCTGAAATATTGCTCCAATTCATTCCCTCTGCCTCTCCTCATCTCACCCTAGAGTGGTACATTTTGTTACAGTTGATAAATTTATATTCTACATTAAAACATCTTTATCGCCCAAAGTACACAGGGCTTTTTTAAAAAGGTTAAAAGAAAAAAAGAAAGAAAGAAAGAAAAACTGTGCTAGGCACAGTGGTGCATGCCTTCAGTCCCAGCACTCTGCAGAGGCAGGCAGACCTCTGAGTTACAGGCCACTCTAGTCTACAGAGTAAGTTCCTGGAAAGCCAGGGCTAAACAGAGAAACCCTGTCTCAAACAAACAAACAAAACAAAACAAAGCCACGAAGCGGGGGTTGAACCTGGTCTTCCATTTTCATCGGCATCGAATGAGAGTTCCCATTGCTTCCCATTGATTCTCCCTGGCAATTCATGTTTGGTGGTTTCCTATCTAGATTTTGGCCATTCTAAGAGGGGATCCTTCTCTAAATTAGGCAGTGGCTAAATCAGTCAAATATTTAGAATATGTATCCACTGTGGCTAGCATAGATTCAGGGAATCTTAATCCTAAAGGCTATAGATAGCATTTGAAAACTTTAAAGATGAATAATCCCTTCTGTAGCAGGCCAAATGGCCTCCTTTATGTGCACTCGAAATTTGAGATTTTCTTTGGCAAAAAGGATTTTAGAAGGTACCGCTAAGGTAAGAATCGCAAGCCAAGCATGCTGGCATTTCCTTGTAATCCTGCATTTTAGGAGGTGAAGACAGAGGGATCAGGAGTTCAAGGCCAGCCTCATTGCATACCAAGTTTGGGGGCCAGCCTGAGTTCATGAGACCCTGGACTCAACATTACTGCTCCAACCTCCCCCAGATACAGAGACAGTAACTAAATTGACCAAGATGGAAAGCAGATAGTTCAAGGGCACTTTACTGAAGAGATGCTTTTAAAGCAGATTCTGAAAAAATGAGTGTAATTTTACCAGAGAGAAAATGGAGTAGCAAATCAGGCTTAGGAAAAGAGCAGCTGGCTAGTTCCTACTTTTGTACAAGTGTGTTTTGGAGAATCTCCACATCTCTGCTGTAGAACTCATTACAGTATATTGTATTATTTATATGTTTCTCCACTTATCTATGAGCTTCTAAAATAATGACATCTTATTTGTCATATGTTCTCAGAACATAAACGCTGTACCTAGCACATATTAAAGACTCAATAAATGTTGGCTGGATAAACAATTTCAGTAAATGGCTTCTCTAATCAACCCTGTGCTTTAAGGGAAGGTAAATGTAGCCACAGGATGAAGAAGGGACCGGATAGCAGAGGTCCTTCAGAAAGGGGACAGGTGTTAGGATTCTGTTCTAGCCCCTGAAGCCATACCTGGTCAGAGGCAACTGGCCTGGCCCCGCCCTGAGTTTTGAGGTCAAGCTCCATTTAAGGATTTCCACTGCAGACCCCTCTCTCTTTGTTCTTCCTTTTCCCCAAATCTGCTAGAAGGTGTGCCTCCCAACACCCTATCCTCTCTCTCTCTCTCTCTCTCTCTCTCTCTCTCTCTCTCTCTCTCTCTCTCTTCTCCCTCTCGCCAGAATAATAAAGTCTTTCTATGTAGACCCAGTCTGTTTCCTGCCGAGCCACCACCATCCACCATACGCACATGGATGATGAGGCCCTTCTCCATCCATCACCGTCCACCAGCCACACTGGGTAAATGCGATATCATATCATAACACAACAACCAGTTTGTGGGTTACAGGAATAATCATGATTAGAGGTAATAAGAGGCTGATTTAGCATAGTGGCTGTGGTAACCGAAAAGAGGAAACCGCTAGGAGAAAGACCACAGAACCAGGGCTGATTGGATTCTCAGCCTGTGAGAGGAAGGGGCATGAAGAGGACCCTGAGGTTTCAAGTCTGGCAGGTGATGATGATACGATTAACCAGAACAAGGAAGACAGGAAGAGAAGCAGATTTGCAGTGAGCTGGGGAGCCTGAAGCTAGTTCTGTTATTCTTCCATTTTAGAACCAGCTCGCACCAATGTCCACTGGGGTCAAGCTCGGGTAGCAGTGAGGGGTAGCTATTCTAGTTCAGATTAGGTCAGAGGAAAGACAGCTATATATGTGCCCACAGGAATCAAGTCAGTATTTTCCACCCTCCCAGGACTGTAGAACCTTCATAGAAGTTTAAAGGTGATTTAGTCAAGGAAGGATCATAACACAGGATGGGGGTGTTTAGACCCTCTACTCTAAAAGATAACTTGGAGGAGAAAGTGATTAGGAATGCTGGTGTGTGGTGGTGGTAGGTGTTGAACAGATTCTTCCTGCATCTAGGTGGCCTGAAGATTCTTGACTCTGTGACACTGGTGTTGATCAAGGATTAATCTTGACCTCAAATCATACAGCAGAACTCAATCTCCCAGAGGACCTGGCCTATGTCACTGAAGCCATTTACCAACCCCCTTCTACAGCCGTGGTTTCTAAGGTTCTTTCCACCGGAAGCTACGACGAAAGGAAATGTACGAGTCGGGAGGGGCTGTGTGAGAGTGGTTCAGGGTTCTGACACAGACTACACTCAGAGAAAGAAGACAAGCGCCATGTTGAAACCATCATTGCCATCTAGATCCTTCTTACTACTTCAGCTGTTCCTGATAGGGGTAGGATGCAGCTCCAAGGTCCTCATGCCCAATGGGAAAGAAGACACCAAAGCTGGTAGGAAATTTAGGCGCAGAGGGGATTGTTGAAAGGAGAAAGGCTATGGGGAAAGGTCTGTACAGAAGAAATCTGAAGCCTGATCATGGCCATTAATAACGACTAAAGAGGAGGGTGTGGAGGACATGGGGAAGGGCTCTCTATCTCACTACTGCTTCTAACCAAGATTTCTCCACTACTGCATTTTGTTCCCCAACTTAGATCTCTTCCACAAACACATCAGTGTTCCTACTCTGCCTCTCCCAGAGGTCCAGTGCTTTGTGTTCAATGTCGAGTATATGAACTGCACTTGGAATAGCAGTTCCGAGCCCCAGGCAACCAACCTGACTCTGCACTATAGGTATGAGAAGGGGGGAGGGGGGAGGGGGAGGGGGAGCATAGGAAAGAAAAGAAAGTAGACTAGTTGAGAGAGACTGCATGGGGATCAAAAGGAGGGGAGCCAGCTTCTCAGGCACCCTTCTGGTTTCCCATGGGATAAGTTGTCAGTTCAGACGAGATAAGGCCAGTCTGTGGACATATGTAGTATCCACATTTACGTCATCATTCTTCTTCCTTGTACTCCTTCTCCAGGTACCAGAGATCTGACAGTAAATTCCGGGAGTGTGGCCACTATCTGTTCTCGGAAGACATGACTTCTGGTTGTCAGATACAAAAAGAAGAGATCCAGCTCTACCAGACATTTGTTGTCCAGCTCCAGGACCCCCGGAGACCACAGAGACAGGCTGAACAGAAGCTAACCCTGCAGAATCTTGGTAATCAGGAAAGAAGTGACCAGGAGGCCAGGGAGGATGAAGGCCCTGGACTTTAAAGATTTCTCTTTCCTTATTGTTGGCCATGGGCAGAAGGGAGAAGATGGGGGTTTGGGATGGGGAAAGGGAAAAGGGGGATTATCTCCAAGATCCTGACTTGTCTAGGCCAGGGCAATGACCACACGCACACCTATCTCCAGTGATCCCATGGGCTCCGGAGAATCTAACACTTTACAACCTGAGTGATTCCCAGCTAGTGCTGAGCTGGAAAAGCAGATACCACAAAAACCACTGTTTACAACACTTGGTGCAGTACCGGAGCGACAGAGATCGAAGCTGGACGGTGAGTGATTTGGGAGTATGGATTGCTAAGGCCAAGTAAGAGACGACAAAGGATTCAGCTAGCCAGATAGAAGGGCCTAATACCAAGCCCCAGTTCTCTGCCTCCCAGCTCCTCTGTCCATACTTTCTTTTTCTATCATCACTAGTGAGCTTTTCACTCTGCCTCTCCTACCCATCCGCTCCCTGATGCAGACATGAAGGAAGAGAGTGAACAGATCTGAAAGGGATCTCCACTTCTGAGTCAGGTTAGAGCAAGGACTCGGGAAAGGAGGATAAGTAGGACTGGGAGGAACCAGAACCAGGTTCTTGTTTTGCTTTCCTGGAACTGGAAGGAACTAGACATTGGAAGAATCGCGAGACGATGTTGAGGTATAGGTAAGAAGGTTTCAATTCTCTCTTCCTTTATCCATAACCTTCTTTCCCTCACCTCTCTTCTCCCCAGGAACAAATAGTGGATCAGAATCTTAGATTCTCCCTGCCTAGTGTGGATGGGCAGAAAGTGTACACATTTCGGGTTCGGAGTCGCTTTAACCCACTCTGTGGAAGTACTAAACAGTGGAGTAAATGGAGCCAACCTATTCACTGGGGAAGACATACTGCAAAGGGTAAAGTGGCCCAAATACGTGATCCCTAAATCATGAACCCAATACTCCAACCTTTGTAACACCATTGTTTGCTTTCTCTCTCTGTCTCCAACCAAGCCTCTCCCTCCACCCACTGTTCAAACTCCATCACTAGGAAGCAGGGTTTTCTATGTAGTGATGGGAGGGGGTGCAGTCAGAATAAGAGAGTGGGTTTCTAAGGAGGCCAAAGGTGCTCAGGGGAAATATGGAATGTGTAGGAGGTCTCTCCAGCATTCCATAGACTCTGCATAGTGGAGATGACCTTGGATCTGGGTTGACTTCTTTGATTTGGTTTATTCATCTGTAAAATGTAGATAAACATTGTTCCTCCCTCTCAGGAGCTGTGTGGAAAGTAAGCATAAGGAGTGTGCTTGGCATGGTGCCTGGCATCCATGTCTTATGAGTGCCACAAATGCAAGGCTCATTTTCCTTTCCTTTTTTTTTTTTAACAGAGAATCCTTCCGTGTTTGCCCTGGAAGCTGTGCTCATCCCTGTTGGTTTCATGGGATTGATTATTACCCTGATCTTTGTGTATTGTTGGCTGGAACGGTGAGACTTCAGGAAGCCCTTAAAATGAGGTGGAGGTGGCAGGGTTATTTCAGGCTCTCCAGAAGTAGATCATCAACAGCTATGATGAGGGTGTTGAAAGGAAGCTATAGGTTCCACGCTGGCCAGTTGATGAAGGATAATAAAGGCACTTTAGTTTAATGCTTCTGTTTCTCCCTTTCTCTCTGCTCAGGGCAATGCCTCGAATTCCCACCATCAAGAATCTAGAGGATCTGGTTACTGAATACCACGGGAACTTTTCGGTGAGAACACTGCCATCCGCATATTGCAGTCTATCAACTGCCAACTGCCAGCTAGCAAGACAGACTGTGAGGGGGGCAGAGTGGAGGGAGGAGGGGCCTGCACCGTCAGGATGTGGCTGACCAAATGGAGGGTGGGCTAAGTAGACTAGAGAGCAAAAGAGAGTGTGTGACCCAGATGGAAACTATGGTATTAGTGGCCCTGGGTATCCCTTTTGTAATCCCAATCAATGATTGCAGAGTTGGGAGAGCCCCTTTGGTCTTGGGCCTGGGTCTTTGCTTCCTGTCTCTAATTGACTTCTGACCTGGAGATATCTGTCTTTAGGCCTGGAGTGGTGTGTCTAAAGGGCTGACTGAGAGTCTGCAGCCAGACTACAGTGAACGCTTCTGCCACGTCAGTGAGATTCCTCCCAAAGGAGGGGCCCTAGGAGAGGGGCCTGGAGGCTCTCCCTGCAGTCTGCATAGCCCCTACTGGCCTCCCCCATGTTATTCTCTGAAGCCTGAAGCCTGAGTCTCAATCCCTTGATGAAACCTCAGGGTCCTATAGCTTTAAGTGTCACGAGCTAACTCCCCCCTGCTCATCTTACCAATCTGGATCCAATGCCCATTGCCTCCCCCGCTGTGGCTAATTTTCAATTTCATGCCCCATGTAACTGCCCCTCCATTCAATATTCCCTACTTGAGAAATGCCCCTTGCCCCTTTTCCCTGCACGAACCCAGCTCCACCCCCAAGTCTGGACCGTGCCCTGTTTTGGGAGACAGTCTTACCCTGGAGCCCTGGGTGGCTGGGAACTCACTGTGTAGGTTAGGTTGGTGTATAACTCAAAGGGAATCCTCCCACCTCAGCCTCCAGAGTGTTTGGGTTATCAGCGTGCACCACCATGGCCAGCATGGCCCTTCTTTTTTACAGAATCCTCACTCCCTTCCCCCCTACCATTCAATTGTTCCTGAATCAACAAGAAATAAAGTTTCTACCAATGATCATCAAGGATGTCTGTTGTGGGGTCGGGGAGCAGGGGAAACATGGAATTGGGAGGAACGCGCGTGCGCGCGCGAGAGAGAGGGTAGTATGGCCAGTCATATTGTAGAAGCAAGTTATCTGAAGGGATTACTGTTCAGGTAACTTACTTTTCCCGGTAAATTCCAGTGCTCACTCCCTCCGGGGACCACTTGAGAGTCGGATATGCTGTGTTGTCTGCCCCAGTTCCCAGCCAGTGTCTTCTCTCCTTGGTCTCACTCTCTCTTTTACTGTATGTACCTCTTCTGACCTCACAATCCTTCAACTGCAGCCCCACCCCTCAATACAGATGCTGACCATCCCCAGCTATCAAAAGTGCTCTCCTGTCTGCCCAGGCTGGGCCTCCTTCTACTTATGAGAACACCTGCCCCTTCAGCCATCCAACCTTATGGGTACCCTCAGGGGCCCCAGGCTCACTAGAACACCTTCCATCCGAATGATTTACCAGGGGGTCTTTGAAGAGTGAGATGATCCTGATAGCAATGTTTATCATCATCAAACATGGAGGTGAGGGGCAGCAACAGCAAGTCTGGGCATGGATGTGGGGAAGGTGGAGGGCAGCAGAGATCACAGAGGGGATGGAAGCAGAGAAGGGTCTGCCCACCTCCATCCCATCCATCTCTTCTCAGATAACCAGGAGTTTCTAGTCAACACCAACTGCTCTATTCTTCTCTTGCTACATTACACCCGCCAGAAAATGGGCTTGCGTAAGACAGGTAAGTCTTTGGTGAGTAGACCCTCAGGCCTCTAAAACTTTGCTTCCAGCAAGAAGGGTTATCCTCAGATCCCTGAGCCTTCCTCAAACTCATTTCCTAGAGGACTACCTTTTTTTTTTACTTTATTTATTTGCCTTGGTGTTTGCCTGGAACTGGAACTATAGACAGTTGTTAGCTGCCATGTGGGAGATGGGAATCGAACCCGGGTCCTCTGGAAGAGCAGACGGCGCTCTCAACCGCTGAGCCATCTCTCCAGCCCCGAGGACTACCTTTTTACTCACGTTCTCTCTTCTTACTTGTCTGAATTACCCTGTGGCCTTCCTCTAGACACCATCGATTTGTGTGATGAAACTGGAACCATGAAGTTACTTTTCCTGTCGAAGACACCGGGAGACTATGCCAGCAAAGTTCTTACAGCTCGAAATACCTACTATGTTTGTAAAGTGGAGCGTGCTACAGCAGGTAGAGGCTTGGGGGTATTCTCCATGGAGTCCCTCCAGATGGATTCCGAAGCTTGTCCTTAAAATAAGGCAGTGTTCTTTTTTAATCCCAACACTCAGGCAACTAAGTCAGGAGGGCTGTAAATTCAAGGGCAGCCTGCCTGGGCTTCATAGAAAGCTCTCATTTCAAACACAAACACCACACATATATAACAAGCACAAAGCAGGGCTGAGATATAACTCAGCTAGCAGAGTGCTTGCCTAGCATGCATGAAGTTCTAGGTCCCATCCCCAGCACTGCAGAAAATTGAGTATGGTAGAGCATACTTATAATCCTAGCACTTGGAAGGTGGAGGATCAGAAGTTCAAGGTCATCTTTACATAGCAACTTTGAGGCCAGCTTGGGTTGCATAAGACCTGTCTCAAAATAAATTAATACAGGGCATTCTGTGTAATCGCTCTGGCTGTCCTAGAACTCACTCTATAGATTAGACTTGGCCTCAAAATCACAGATCCCAGCCTGCCTCTGCCTTCAAGGTGCTGGGACTAAAGGCCTTTGCCACCACCCAACATAGATACATCCTTTAGAAACTGAGGTAAGGGGCTGGAGAGATGGCTCAGTGAGTGGTTAAGAGCACTGACTGCTCTTCCAGAGGACCAGGGTTCAATTCCCAACACCCATGTGGCAGCTCACAACTGTCTGTAGTTCCAGTTACAAGTTCCAGGCAAACACCAAGGCAAATAAATAAATAAAAGTTTTTTTAAAAAAGAAACTGAGGTGAAAAGGAT
Source organism: Sigmodon hispidus (assembly GCA_004025045.1). Lineage (NCBI taxonomy): Eukaryota > Metazoa > Chordata > Mammalia > Rodentia > Cricetidae > Sigmodon > Sigmodon hispidus. The sequence goes on from PVIH01024104.1 coordinate 22,578, forward strand.
TGAGATTAGGAGGCCAGTTTGGGCTACATAGCAAGACACTGCCTCACAAAACACCCACAAGGCAGAGCCAGGAACAGGGGGAGTTGAAAGTGAACTTGGGCTATGAGATCCTATCTCAAGACCCCCCAAAACAAATTAGTAAGTAAAATAGGGCATCCATAACTAGATCCACGTCTAGTCAGTTCAAAGAAAGGGCCCTGCTTTGATGGCAGTCCGTTAGGTTCATATACACCATGCCACCCTATTCATCCTAGGATTCATGTAAGTCTATGCCAAAGGGGACGGGAAAAGTACAGCCACTCAAGAAAGTTTTAATGTTAGAATCCTGAAATCTTAAGCTTCAAAAAGGCAGACACTTGGTAAGGAACAGGGGCTGGAAACAACACAATGCTATGTTTGCAGGTACCAGGATCGAGAATGCCTATAAAGCTGTTGTGCCCCTCTTGAAGAATCCAGAACCCGAACTAGTTGGTAAGGCATGTGATGGGGGAGGAAGAGCATAGGAAGCTGTGTATCGTAGTGCTGTGCTGGGCCCAGGATTCCGGAGGAAGATTTTGAGTTAAAGGCAGCCTAAGCTGAATGTGGAGGACTCTGTCAGAGAAAGGAAGGCATGAATGTAGGGTGGGACACAAGCATAGTGGGGTAGGTGGGATCATAGGGGCCTAGGAAAGCGGGGACAAGGGTCTAGGTAAACTTTAGGGGGAGGTGTCTAGTTTAAACTCTATGAACCATACATGTCAATCCTCCCTCACTTCCTTGTCATCTTCTCCATTTCCCAGTCACCGTCTCATCATTTGTCTTAGGGCAAATGACTCTGGCTGACCAGGTGTGTGACGAATGGTCATACTGGCTTCCATCTCTGTTGTCAGAGGTCATGGTGCTTTTCTTTGATTTCTTTTTTT
>PVIH01024105.1:0-23477 GCA_004025045.1 Sigmodon hispidus
CTGCCGAAGCCTGCCTAGACAGGATAAGACGGTCCTACCAAAAAATACCCTGCTTCTATGGAGAATTGTCAGATATCATAGGCCAGTAGCCACAAGGATGAATGGTCCCGTTGTACAGAGAAGTGGTGGATGACTGTCCAGGTAGTTAACTGTCATTGTCTTCTCCTAAATTTTGGAAGTTACTTCATCATGCTTCCAATTTCAGGTATATATTTTCCTTCTCAGGTCTTGATGGTGTTGAAGACTGGATAGTTGAGGTTGTTACTACTTCACATCTCAGCAAGGACACTCAGGTGTTAGAACTTTATTGTTCGAGATAAACAGCATTGAAGCAATCCCTGTGCATTTCCTCATATCAACATTTTAGACATTAAATTGCACCTTGTATTTCTTGTTTGTTAGTGGTAGTTTGACCTCACTTACGTTAGTACCTTTCTCTTCCCCAGACACTGCCTTATGATGATCCTTATAGTATGTAGTTTTATATTTAGTTTAAAACCCTCTTATTTAGACAGAAGGGGGAGATGTAGCGGGAAATCTAAAAGTATGCAAAAAAGCCGTGCTGGAATGCTGAGCCACGCAGAGTCGGGGAGGAAACAACGAATGAGCGGCGGGGACTGATCTCGCTCTGCTGGGCAGATGGTTCCTCGGATCGCTCCTGCTGTGCAAGGTTAGGATTGCTCCGGTTCTCCACGGTTGGGACTGCTCCTGCTTTCTGCCGCATGGATCTACGGACTGCTCTTGCTTTCTCCAGCATGGATCGTTCCTGCTCTCCACTTCTCCGTCCTTCTCCTGCTTTTTTTCCTTCTCCCCTGGAACAATCCCTGTTATCCCTGTTATGTAAGTACCTTTTAAATAAAATTCTTTAGTTAACATATATTTCTTGGTGGGTTAGTACCGCAATAGGAGTCATCTGAACTGTGAGCATGAACATGGTATTTCGTCCCTCAGGAAGAGATCTACACTGCACTCCCTAGAACTGCCTCTTTACTTTTTCCCTGACTTCCCTTTTCATATCTGTCCCCAACCATAACAGGATAAGGTGCTGAGGTATAGTCCCTTAGGATGGAGAGAATTAGGGATGTAACAATTTTTACATGTTCCATTTAGACGCTAAGGCCCTGCCTGGACATTTTTCATCTGGAGCAAGCCCAACTTCTTGGTTCTCTTGCCCCTAAATAGCCAGTTTCCCAGATCCTTTACCCCAGCAAGGAACTGTGCCATTTGTCACTCATGCTACTGTTGAGATGGTCTCCAGAGCTGCTCTGTAGGAAGTTCCTGGCTTAATGATGCTTCAATATATGCTTTTGTTTTTGTTTTATTTTTAATGATATGAACACACATAAAATTTCATTTATAGTATAGTGTTAAATAAATTACAGGAGATATTTAATAGTTTGTTTCAAAATAGGCTTTGTATTGGGTTATTTTGCTGTTATAGAATAATGTGAATGCCCACTGCACATTATTGATCTCCCATACATTTTCCTGATGGCAGCCACTTTGACTTTGATGCCTGCAAGAGTAGGAAAGAGGTCTGCAAACACAGAAGTGATATGTTCCACACACATTGAAGAGCAGAGAGCATCTATGCCTGAATTAAGAGATTCAGAACTCATGTTACATACAAAATCCAATCTGTTTGATTAGATTTCAGTCAATTTACTGTTTACTATGCACCCAGATCAAGGGATAGCAAGGTGTTCTTTAAGTGCATTCTTCATGTCTAGGTAGAGGGTACTTGGGGACTTTCATCCTTCTGTTAATGTGAGATCTTTGTAAGTGCACAGTATCACCAGAGGCTGTTGTAAGGCATAAACCCAAGTAGAGTATGCTCTCTTATGTCCCTAGAGACAGAAATTCAGAATCAGAAGCAATGATCTAAAATCCAAGTAGTGGGACAGTTTCACTCCTTTCAAAAGCTGAGGGGGGGAGGGAAATGAGGATGCCTTCTTGCCTCATTTGGTTCCCTGTGGATGCTGGCATTTCTTGGCCTTTGCCAGCCTCCATCTAATATCCAAGGTCAATATACTCAGTTCTTTCCCTGCTCCATCTTTCTTTCTTCTCAGGGAGGGAAGCTCAAAAAACTCACGGCTTGTTTTTCATGGGGACCCCAAGTTGCATTTGTAATCAATCCAGACAACACAGGATGAACTTCATAGGCACCAGTGGTTTTTAGGGGTGGCAGATGGGGAGAGTATTTGTTTGGTTTGTTTTACATTATTTTTAGTGGAAAGGCATAACAAACAATATTCTCAAATTCTGAGGATTATGATATGAATATCCTTTAGGAAGGTTTTCTTTTTTTTTTTTCTTTTTTTTTTTTTCACTTTACTTAGTGTGGAGTTTGTCACTGCTACCAAAAGACAACCCATGTTCTCACATTTGCAAACACCTATAATCTTAGCACTCAAGCAATGGAGGCGTGAAGACTATGAAGGCAGACCAGTTCACCCTATGTAATTAGAGCCTGTCTTTTGACTTGGAAAACCAAAAGACAAATAACAAAACATTTTCACATAATTTTGAGAGTACAAGGAATTAGCAATCAAACTTTTAGTATTTTTATACAAAGTTTTTTAATTGTATTTATTGTGTTTTTTAAATTCTCCAAATATATTTTCCCTCCTATACATTGGGTTTGGTGATGTTCAAGGGCAAAGATAAATTATAACTACCTCTAAAAAGAAAGACTATTGGGAGTCCAGAGCACAGGATCGCAGGCCAACAGCTGGTAGCCACAAGGCAGGATGAGCAGGTGGGCGTGCTGGTTCGCCCAGCAGGAGCTGACCTGTCCTGAACACAGCATAACAAATTAAGGGGCTGCAGAATGAGAAGGTGGCAGCCCGGCTGGTCGCACCACCAGACCCTGATAGTTTTATGCCATTTTGTTGCTGTTGAGTGCCACTTTCAGGTCTTCCCACAGACCAGCTCTATTAATAAGACTTCTAGTTTTGCTTTCAGGCCAGGTTAGGAAAAATAAGAAATTATGAGGGATATGGGTGTAGCTCACTGTTAGATGTTCTAGCCTGTCTAGAGGCCTGCTACTGGGAGCTTAACAAACAAAGAAGAGAGGGAGTAAGTGTGGACATAGATGAAACATCTCTTTATTAGCATCCAAAAGGGTATTACAACTGTGTGGGATATCCCTGATGCACACATTCAATTCTGACTTTGTATAGTGTACAGTGCTAGTAGGCTATTGATGTAGTGGAGACATGGGGTGTTCTCTCTTTGTGACACATGTGCATGGCCATTGTGGGGCAGAAACAGTGAGGCAAACTTTGGTCCTGTCGTGCGGTAGTCAGGATGGATCTTCATGTCAAAACCAATCCTGTTCCCTGAGCAACAGAGACAGGTGGAAGGACAGTCTTCATTTGGCTAAGGGTTCAAGCATCCTGAACAATATTTGGCCAAATCTTAGATTTTTGTCATGATTATTGTATAAAATGAGACAAGAGGAGAAGCCAAGCTTCCTGGTTTGATCCATGGGCTAGGTAGTTAACCACTGGATCCTGAGGGTTGACATCATATTGTAGGAGACCCACTCACAACAGAAGTCATTTAACCATCAATGAGTTCTTCTAGATAATGGGTGTGGCGATGGCTTTGTGTAGATACATGAATGTGAATAGAAAACTCCCATAAGCTACCTTTGTTAACAATGCTCCCAACTACTGTTAGTAAATTTTAAAAGAAAAAGAAAAAAAAAGAGAGAGAAAGACTATTGGCTTTCAAAATGCTTTTCAATACAGTTCAATTGCTTATTGTAATAATGAAATTAATTTATTTGAAAGAGAAAAGAATATTTGGGGTTTCACATTACCCATGTTTTCACACAGCAGGAGACTTTCTAATACAAAAAGGCTCCCTTTCATCTTCTATGCATAACTGAACTCAGAAAGCATACTCAGCTATCTAAGCATAATATTTGAGCAGTAGTGTAAACATGTCTCTACTCATTCTGAATTTTATCCATTTTACTTTTGAAATACAGCCACTTGCATCTATTCCTGGGCTGTGGATGTGAGAGGCACTGCTGTTCTTCAGTGTGTTAGGAGAAGAGTGTCCTTTCATTAGCAGCAGATTTCTCTCTGGCAAAATCAGGGGAGAGGAAGTAAAAGATGTTATGAATAATACTGAATGCTCATAGCGATCCAGGAAAATCTGCAACTGCCATACACTTCCCATGATGTTAGAATCTTTTTAAAGCTCTCTGAAAGGTGCTTTATTTAGAATGTCATCCTGTTATTTTGGGGCAGAGAGACATTTCCATTGAGAGTTGGGAAGAGAAAAGAAATCAGCAAGGAGGTGATTTCTGTGGACATGCTTCAAACCTCACTTTCCTTGGAGAGGATTAGTTGATCTTTCTTTCCTCAACTTCATGCTTCTCAAAATCTCATACCCCACATTTGCTCCAGTTCTAAGGCAGGTATTATTTGTACGTCTGAGCATTTTTGAAGTTGAAAACCTTCTGTGCTTTAAGGAATGGAAGAACAGGGATGACCTAGGCATGTTACATTTTTCTGTATAAAAATGACCAAGGATAAGGCTTGGTTTTCATTTACTCATCTTTTTTTCCCCTATACTCTACAGAATATCATTGGATTTATATTGTCTTCATTGGCAGTTTCTTAATGAATTCTTACCCTAATTGTTAACTGAAATACCCTTCAGGAGAAGACATTTGAATTCGCTCTGAGAACCCACTGATTGTGCACAATGCTTCCCACCATAAATCTCCAGTGTCCCCACTATTTGGTAGGTGTTGTGGAGGTTCTTGAAAAATAGCACAACCATAGTGCTATCCAAAAAGAATTCTGATACGTAGCATTCTACCATGGGAAACTGCCTAAAGGTAGGTTTCTGTAGGACAGAGAACAATCCTCCAGGACTCCAATTGCTGACTTGTATTGCTGACCTGAGACTCATGGAAGGATCCCAGCTCAGTCTCTACTTCCTAACCAGAGTTGTCTTGGATGGGAGGATCAGAAGACTCCTAGACATTCTTTCTCTCAAAAACCTTGGCGCTAATTGTTAATATATATGGCTCAAAGCTAATGCTTCTGCAGTATAGACAGGCCCATAGGATACCACTCAGGTGAGGCTGATGAAATAAATTCTTTTTCTTCATTGATTTCAAACAAACAAACAAACAAACAAAAAACAGGAAAAGCCAAGCCTCAGCACTCAGCCAAATTGTACTGAAAGCAGAAGCACAGGTAGAGCAAAGACCATGACAAAACAAGATCAGGCACCAGAGACCACCAGGACATTAAGTGGTCTGTTGTTTCTCAATATTTCAGTATGAAGAGAGATGAGTTCCCTTTCTTCTCCAGGTTTGACTTGTTGAGTCTATTGTAGGACAATGAGTAATCCAGACAAACACAGGGAGTCTGTCTCCTCCCACAGAAGCCTCCTTCCATTTGAAAAGGGAACAAGTAGTGGCTGCCAATCTTTGTCATGGAGAAAGAACATAAGCAGGAAGTCAGCTGTGTTAAACGTTTAAGTGAAAAGTATATTAATATTTCTACCGTTCTTTCCTCTTCTGTCTGCCTATCAGGCTTCTGTTTAACACAACATCTCTCATGGACAAGAACTCAAGAAAGAAGCCAGTCTGCTTCATTCTCCCTCTAGCTCTGCAATCCAGATATGCCTCAGGTCAGTGCACAGGTTTATTTTATCCTGTCTGTTGGGGTCCTCTTAGCAACAACTGTAATTAAACACTGAACAGATTTGTTTTTAAATTGTCACATCAATCAGAATGGCTGAACATGACACACTGATGAGATGTTTGGCCAAAAGTCTTGATGATGTAGAGATGAAAGGGAGATTTTTCTAGGTGACATCATCCATAAATTGTCAAGTAGTACATTTCATCATATCTTGTGAACCAGCTAATGCTGTCTTTCACTGAACTCTTTTCAAGCTGTTCATACACCATATGTGGAACATGAAAAATAGGTTAGGTATATAAGATTTTGTGTGTAAGGCCACCATACACACACACACACACACACACACACACACACACACACACACACACACGTCACATGGCTCTCCTCATGCTAGTCTTTAGGAACAAGGCTCAGTAGACTATGACAGAGATGCCAGTATTCTGGCTGCTCTCCCTGTGCATCATAAATGATGTGTCTCTGAATCAGGAACCTTGGCGTTCTGACAGTTTATGTTAAGCTACACAAAGCCAGAATGTGAGTTTGTAAGTATGGGAAACCCTTGGGTCCTTCATCATTCTTGAAATGTAAGAGAAGCTCTTTGACTTTCTGAATCATGCTTTGTAGACTCATCTTAACAAAAATAATGAAAACACAGAGAGGGTTTTTTTTTTAATAGTTTTCAATATGTGTTGAAATTATACTATTATATGATAGCAGTTCAAAAATCTTAAGTATTAGATATGGGAAAAGGTGCATATTTGTGTCTTTTATATCTGATAATAAGTAAAAGAAATTCATAAAAAAATTAAATCTGAAAATAGCAATGAGATTTAAAATTAAACTTTCATTTTAAAATGGGGAATGAGGGAAAATTTGGAAAATATATATTGTCACTGCAAATATTTTAAGTATAAAATATCTGTTTTGTCTGAACGTTTTCACAACCCTGGAAGTAAATCACATAGTTGATATAATTTTGAGCTTAAAGATGCTTATTCTGATTCAAAAATAATTGATTCATGATATCTTATATCACCAATATCATATTGTATGATATTATATATCAGACTTGTAATACAAAGAGAGAGAGAAAGAGAGGGGAGAGAGTGAGAAGGAGGAGAGAGAGACAGCCACAACCAGCTCCTTGCTATGCTTCCTGCTACGATATGAAGCTCTGCTTTCATGGTTTCCATTGTACTGGACTTCACTACTTTCTGTAAGGACTTGACTTTGCTCATCTGACAATTTTTCTTCTATGTAGAATACCCATCAATGTGTCTTTAATCAGTTACTGGTAAGAAATCAAAATGACAAAACATAATGTAGTCAATTCCTAGTCTCTCTATCATGACATTCTTCCACATTGCACTCATTATCACCATTGCTTTTAGGGGAAAGAAAAGACTGAGTTTCTGCAAACTTCTGCTCATATTATTTTTTTAGTCAAAATTAATACATCACAATTTTAAGTGAGCACTTATATGCACATATTTCATTTATCAGGTACCAAGGACATAATGAAGAAAATGTAGACAAATTGTAAGGGTAGAAAATAGAGAATAGTGCTAAGAAACTCAGACTTCTGACCATTACATGGCCATCTCATTCAAAAGCACACAGAAGACAATGCACACATACACAAGCTGTGGAAATGGGAGAAAATAGACAGCAAGTACAGGTAGTAGGAGAACAGAGAATGTCATTGTGAACTTGTTCATAATACACTCTACACACCAATATAGTTAAGAAGAAATGCAAAAATTTCTGGTTTTGATGCTGACTTTGGAGCCAGAAAGCATCAATTCTACATTTGACACACCTTTTTTATATATATAAATACTGGCATTAAAGAAATATTGTTATGCTAAATAAAAGAAAAGCTTCTTTTAGTATATGTGGCTGATTTCCTAGCAATGGGCTTGTAGGCAACAGCTCATAATACATGCAAAAATAACTTTCTAGACTCTGGATTTTTCTTGTGAAGCACATCAAAGCATTTTTGCATTCAAGAACAGACAAGTACACTGTAGATCTGCTGCAAACCATAGCTTCTGAAATGTGATTATGAGTGCACATGGGATCTGAGGAATGAACATGGCAGTTGTTAATACTTTGGCTATCAAAGGTTTCTGGAAGCAAAAAGACCAAAGAGTAATTCAAAAACAAAATCATAATGAATTCAAAATGTTAGCCAAACTTGTCTATGTTTTATCAGGTACCTTCATTACAGCCTGAGTTTTAAACACAGCCTGTGGCTTTGCACAGCACAGAACTTTGTAGTGGGACTATGTCTAGTAATATTTGTAAATATTTGTCCCTCCTATTGGTTTAATAAAAGTTGATTAGCCAGATGCAGACCGGAAGTGTGGGTGGGGCTAACAGACTATGAAAACTCTGGGAACAGGAAGAGCATAGCAGAGACACCAGGAGAGATACCAACAAGAAGCCAGATGAGATGCCAACAGACACAGAGAAAAGAAGTTGAAATGCTGCACCACGAAAAGGTACCAGCCCACATGGATAAACAGATTAATTGAAATAGATTGAGGTAAGATGAAAGAGCTAGTTAACAATATGTCTGAGCCACTTGTCAATCAGGATAAAACTAATATAAGCTTTTATGTGATTTTATTTTAGAGCTCTGGGGCTAAGCGGCAGCAGGGTTGCAAGTGGGTCCAACACTCAAGGCTAGGCCAGAAAGAACAGGCCAGAAACTTATTATCATGTGACTTCACACCCAAAATACCAACTGATGCTTTCTGGAAAACTCAGTTCAGATTTAAGAATGTAATGAATTATACTGTTGTTCTGTACACAAAAGCTTTCTGCTTTTATAGAAACATAATTATTTGATTGTAGAAGCAAAGTTTTCAATATTTTCTATCATTATTACTCAGCATGTATGTATCAAATCTATTTTTAGATCCTATTGGATCTACATGTTAAAATGTTTTATTTTTAAAACTGAGTATTTGAATTGTTGACTTGAGTTTATTTAAAAAAACAGTCAATGAACTTCAGCTGAACCTAAAACAGTATTCCCAATAATTTCTAAAGTGATCTAAAACACAATTTTGTCATTTTATCCTATGTATTTCTGCAAAGCAGCATTCCCAGGATTGATAATTATAAATGAAATTATCAGTAAATTCTGAAAACAGTTAGATTCTCTATATGTCACAGCTTTCAGTATCCAGCCAAGATTTCATTCTTTATGTAAAAATAATCATTTTCATCTCATTAGCCAGTAGATGTTTCTTCATCTGTAACAAATGCTAAAATAATTGTTTGAATTTTTAAAAGCTTTCAAATTTTGTGAAGTTTACAGTCATTGAATGTTTGATTTTTTATATACTTCTTATTCACAAAGTCACATGAGGATTTCTCAGGCAAAAAGAGTGAGCATTATAAGTTTAAGATGCCCTGTACAAGATACCACTATATTTTTAGGTACACCTAACAAAAAAAGGGAAAAGAAATGACATCAAGTAGGTGGACTAAAGAATGCATCCTAACAGTTGTGGAATCCCAATTAGATGACAGTTCTATCTTGTTTAGAATCAGCTAGGAACACATACATTGGATGGCATAAACTTTTGCTCCTCTGAGCATATCCAGAAATTAGAGTAAAAGTGTCATGAAGATCAAGGCAAAGATGTCAGAGAATTGTAACAGTTAACCTTCATTGGCACCTTGACTAGACCTAGTATCTCCATTTAAATATGTCTCTGGCTATGTCTAAATAGTGTTTCCAGAAAGACTTAATGAAGAAAGGAAGTCAGATGGCACCATCCCATTAGCTGGGGTCCAGGACTGAGTAAAAAGAGAAAGTAGACTGAGCAACAGTGTTCACCTCTTTTCACTTCTGCACTATGAGCAGTTGTTTCACATTCTTGCTGTCCCCTTGTGCTGGAGTGAGCCATCAAACTATAAGCCAAAATAAGCCCTTCCATTTTTATGTACTTTCATTGGGAATTTTGAGACAGCAGCAAAGGTAACTAATATAGAAAGTATGAATGTCATGTTGGTAATGAAGTTTCTGATTTGTGACTGTTAAATATATGTTTCCAAATTTAAAGAGATATGCATTCCATAAAGTTGAACTTTGAATGTGGATCTTTCCTTACACTAACCATGGGCAGCATAATGTCCTCACCATTTCATTCTCTGAGATAATGTGAATGTGTGAGCATTCTGCTTGGCTAGGTTGTGATGACTGATATATTAAATGTATCATTTTTTGACATAAGAATCATTCTAGTCTATGGGCTGATCAGGATGTAACCCTGTTGTGAGTATATTGAAGACTGTACATTGAATCAGTGACAATGAAGACCACACTCAAAATAGAGAATACACATGCCCAAGACTGTCGCGTGCACCCTTGCCAGCAAGAAAAGCGCAACACCCAGGATCTTCTTTCAGCAGTTTATTCGGGACCTTTACAATTGTTCTCTCTTTGTCCTTCTCTCTGCTTCTCCTTCTCCCCCGGGGAAACCCCGCCCACTGACTAGAAACTCTCAGGGCATCCAATCCCAATAAGCCACGTGGTCACAGCTCATAGGTCCACATACGCAACAGCAAACCATGCCCCAGGCTCAAGCCAAATAAGGAGTTGTTTATCAAAAGAGAACACTCACCCACGGGGGGGGGGGGGGGGAGGCCAGAAATCAGCACCATCTCTAGGGCACAGCAGCAGGCAGCTCTCTACACAAGACCTCATCACAGGAGGCAAGAAAAGTACTTTGTTTGGCCATCTCAATCTAAGGGAAATATGGCAGCTGTATTGAAACTGAGCATGTCAAATTTACTATTCTGCAAGGAAAAAGCAGAGTAAGCTGAACACCACAATAGCCAGGATGTGAGGTGAAGCAGGATTCTATCCATTCCTGTAGATGTAGATGGAAGGGAAAGATACTGATCTTATGCCCTGTGAAATGGTTCACCCCTTGATGAATGAAGCACAATTAATCACAACCAAGGGATAAAAGATTAAACAAAAACAACAAATTTGATTGGTTGTAACAAATAAGAAAATAATGTAAATAATTACTAAAGCATTACTTTCCCAAAAGAAGCAAAGGACATTTACTGCAGAATCCTCACATAGTCCTATAGGAAAGAAGGCATCAACTATAGGGCACAGCATATCCCCAAGGCTGTACAGTTAAAGGCTTCCTCTACATATCCCACATTTGAAATTGGCATTCAAATTTCCCTCTGATTGGAGAACTTAGCATTACAATATGATTAAAATAAGTCACATTTGATTTCACCTGAAAGAGTGTTGGAAAGGAAGGACTTCCTTAAACCAGTTCCTTGGGTTTGCCTTAGCCAAACAAACCACAGCTCTGAAACATGTAGCAATATGAGACCCACAGCTTCAAGTTCTACAGACTCCAATCACGGGAGTGGAGCAAAACTGCAGATCTAGGAGGAATGAGAATGGAATATTGGCTTAGACGGCAGTGATCAGTCCACACAAGCCTGCAGAGTAACAGCCATAGGCTGAGTGTTCAGGGAATACACTCATCCACTTCTGTAATGGGAGCATTCTTCTGTTCTTTACCCCCACAGGCTCTGGTTTCTCCACAGGGCAGCAAGATTCCATGTCAGAATGATAATTTCTACTCAGAAGTAATAGGGTGGTGGCAGAAGGACTTGAGCTCTGTAATTGTTGGTTACAGAATAACTAAGAGCTTAATATTATGAAATTTAATTATAAAATTATATTAATTAACTTGAATAGCCCAGAAATCCTCCTGGAATTGGTATCTAAGAAGAGTCCAGTCCCCAGAGAAGCCAGCACAGCAGTCAGAGAAGCCTTCCCGCCCAGAGCAACAACAGACTTGGTCTGAGTTTATTTGGGGAAAGTGTCCAGAAGACGCAGAAGACACATACATGACATGTGCACGTGGACATGTGATGTGGGGGTGTTTAGATCAACAACAATTGTTTCTATATGTGCCCCAATGGCTTAAAAACACATCCACACACCAAACAATAATACTTATTTCTAATTTATAAATATCAGAGTTTCAGCATGCAAGCAGTGGTGGTGGTGCCATGTGCATGTGCATATGAGCACACATTCTCATAATCACACATGAGCACATAGGCATTTGGATACTAAAGACTGATGTCAAGTGTCTTCTTATACTGTGATTCACCATATTTTTTGAGGCAGAAATTTCTCATTGAGCTTACAGCAAGCTTGCTGAGATAGCTAGACTGTAGAGCACTAAGAATCATCTTCTTTCTGGGTCCCCTACAGTGGGATTATAGGCAAGCACTGTGGTGCCCAGTTTTTTATGAAGGTGCTGGTAATCTAACCTCAGGTTAGTCCAGGCTTAAACAGTAAGTGTTTTACTGACTGAACCATCTCTTCAGCCTTAAAAGTATTTTTTTTTAAAAATGGCATTTTCTTTTTTGCTAAATGTGAAATTTTGCAATACAATCTCATGTATATTGTTATAACAATGACCAAGTGACTCATTTCTATCAAAATGTACAGATCTATGGTATGATGAATTCACTTAATTTTATCTTCCCTTAGTCACAGGCCACAGTCAAGCTTTGTCCAGTGACTTGATGCTATCAATCACTTCTTTAGTAAATTTGTGGTGATTTGTCTAACAGGTTTTCTGTTTGTTTGTTTGTTTAAGGAAGAATTTTGATAATTCATATTCCAACTGAAAAGAGAACTACTAGAGAAAGATAATGACAGTCTAAGAAGCCATTATAGAGAAAATGTTTCTTTAAATGCAATCAGTGGTATTGATTTAACTGATGTTTGTAACAAAGACGTTTGAGAGATGCAATGAGAGGTTGGCTGATCAACTTACCATACAAGAGATGAGAAGACAGAAGATGCCCCTGAGATAGCATAGAACAGTTTATGTCACAGAAACAATGCAAATTAAAATCAGGTACAGGTAAAGCCATGAAGGGAAAAGTCCCATAGAAAAAGGCAGAATTTTCTTACTTGTTGATTCTCCTAGCAGTAGTGAGTGGCACACATGGGGAGTGCTGCTACTGTTTGACCTTTCCTGGAGACATATCACAAGTGATGGAACCACAGAAGTGATTCTGCTGAAGTCTAACTTGGTGAACCAGTGAGCTTATTTGGGTTACTTACAGGAGCATGTGTGGATTGCCTCCTTAGTGATTCAATGGTAATTGCAATGCCAGAAAAACCTACTAGAAAGACTGACAGTTTAGCAAAGAAGCATCACCAGAGATTTCTGCTCAACTTTCAAGCAGTCCCACTATACACTCTACTCTCCTTCAGCAACTATTTATTGTTTAGACAATCTTGAGAAAGGGCATTAAGAACCTAGGAATTTCTTGATCTTCCCCAATCCTTTACATTTCATTAGCTTCCTGAGTGTTGTGAACCTGCAGGAAGGAAAAAAAAATCTCAATATGAAGAATACAGCTACACAACACTCCATCCCTTCATCTAGCTCTTACCCTTTTTTCCTCTTTCCTATAGTGTTCACTTGTTGCTGGGTCATAATGGTTCCCTCAGGGGAGGAGGTGAGAAGACACAGAGCCCAGGAGTCAGTTGAAAAGCAAAGGACTAATTTATTTATTCAACAATGGGGAGAGCCTTATCTACGCTCCTCTCAGCACCCAAGCTGTGTCATAACCTGGTGGTAATGTGTGGCCATCCCTCATTGGCCAGGCATTAACAGCATCTGACAGCATATGTTGCTAGGCAGATTCTGAGTGATTAGGAATTCTGAGATGCACATGTTGTTAGGTCCTCAGGCAAACTCCAAGCTGTCTCATAGGGATGTACATTATGTGCATTCCTTGGTAACTGGTTTGAACCAATTCTCTTGACTTTATGGACCTGACTTACTACAGTCACTGAATCTTGGAAGCTCATATAGTTGTCTGATAATTTTCCTTCATGTTTAGATGAACACTGGGCTACTATAACACAGCAACAGTCATTTTTTCTCAGGAGCTTGACCAGTTATGAGAAATTTGCAGTATCTACATGTATATGAATTAAAAAATGTTTCCCTTCACAACTTACTGAGGTTTACAACAGTAATAATCTCTGAGCATAAACCAAAGTATAAGTAAATTTGATAGGCACATCAAATCCATCTAACAAAACATTAGAAATAGCTTTCCTACTGGTACCAATGGCCACCTCAGCTATGAGTTCTTGTCTTAAAGTACCAATAATGAGCGATTTCCTCTGGAATAAGCCTTAAATTCAATCGGAAAACAATTCACCAAGTACTGTGAAGCTAATGTACCTACAAGTTCATCATGCTTGGCATGTTGGTATCATACATGGGTCTATGTCTAAATAGGACTGTCAGAAACAAGCCTGGGATGGCCAATAGCACCACAAAGCTAGCAAGCAAGAGTTCCAAGCTTAGTCTCAGCCTGCTTTCCCCTTATCCTACAACCAAGTGTAGTGTCTGCTGCAGTAGGTACTTACCACTTAGTAGTAGCATTTAATCAACACTAGTAGCAATAGCCTGTATAGTATGGGGCCTCAGAAACCTTCCCATCTCAGTAACTTATATAGGAAAGTAGCCCATGCCTTCAACTTGGATTTTCATACTTTATGATTGCTAGAAGTTCCTTTTCTCACTCATACATGTATTTTCATTCAAACTTGTGTACTGCTTTTTAATGTCTTTACAGATGTTTATCCAAAGTTGTAAGACACTCAGCAGTGGGTAGTCAGGAGCTTTGAAGGTCTATCAATCTCCACTCTAAGCAAATGTCCATTAATATTTAGTGCCTATGAGAAACAAAACAAAAGTTGAAGGGATTAAACAGCAGGAAAAGATTACAGCATTTTTGTCAATTGTTTACTTAAAGTGTTGACTTTAAGAGCATGGATGGGAGACAATGCCCCACACAGCTCTTTAAAACAGTCAATGGCTATCAGGTTTCTTGCTTTATGCTCTTGGAATACCTTTACTGTCAATGGATCCAATGCAATTTCCCTACCCCTAGTGGTCTCAATAGGGAAAGCTTGCACTGCTTGGTACAGTTCAGGCCCCAATAAGAACAGGGTCATATTTCAGTCAGCCATGGTTGTCAATTGCTCCAGATCAGCATCATGGCCCTTGCCTTTTCCTTAGCCATAACTAGTTACTGAAAGAACCTCCAGCTAAACAAAGAGTGAACCTCTCCAATATTTTCATGTAGAGTAGAAACATATATGGTATGGTTTGGGAGGATAAATGCTCACCTCTGTGACACTCTTGATTTTTCTTCACTTGCATTGTTTTATCATTTGTGTCTTCTGTGAACTGATATTCAGATTTGTTAAGGCTTCTAAAAGTTTCATAGCACAGTATTTAGGTTTTTAATATTTTTTTAGGAACTAGACTTAAAACAAATCTTCAAACATTTGCCTTAGTGTGGCCTTTACAAACCCCTTTCTGTGTTTTGCCTTGCTCTTATTCTTTGCTGTTCTAGCATTTTATGAGTATGATTGGTATGCCAATCTAAGTCATTTAGATCATCCAGAGCCTATTCTACTTTGTATTATTTGTATTTCTTAGGATGTGATAAAACTCTGGTAAACACCATCAGCAAGATCAGTTTATCAAAGAAAGAGTTCATTTTGCCTTACAGATCCAGAGATAGAGGAGTCTATTATGACAAGGAGACAAGGCAAAATGTAGCAGGGATGTGGTAAAAGAAAATTTAAAGATCCCATCTCACATCAACCTCAAATAGGAAGCAAAGAGTGAACAAGAATTGAGACCAAACTATCAGCTCTAAAAGCCAACCCCAAAGAACAATACTTCTTAACCATGACTCCAGTTCCTAAATATTCCATAACCTTCCCAAACACTACCATGTACTCAGTGACTAAGTATTCAAATATGTAAGCCTATGGAGGACATTTCTCATTCAAAGTACTACATACCTTAAAAACATCTTGTCCCACCACAGAGCTGAGCAAGGCACTAAACCTCAACCAGTTTCAACAGCACTGTTGAATCAACCTCTTATTTAACTGCCCTATGCATAATTTCTTATCTGGCTAGGCAAACTGGACAACATGTCTGTCCTTTCAATCCCTTGTATGTATCAAAACCTCAACTAATGTCAACCAAGCATCCATGCATATCAGGGACTGACTGTGCTGCCTAAGAATCTTAGGGTCTAATAGAATATTGGTACTATGCTGTGTACATTTTAATAATGGGAGATGTAGACTGAATAACAAGTGGTCAGTCATGATTACATGTGCCTCATAAAAACATTTTTTGTTCTCAAGGACAGATGAGTGATTTCGAGTCATCTTCTCTGCCTCTACCATACCGAGACTTATCCTACAGGTACCCCAATCCCCACAATCTCATAAGCCAGGAAGAGAAAAACTCTTTTATTTCTTATTTAAGAGTCTTCTCTGATTTAAGCAATTCAGATACAGAATATTCCCTGGTTGTCATCTTCTCCTGTACCACGGTCAAGGGCCTTGTCTATATGCAGACTCATTGCTTCTCTTTTCTTCTGTACTAAAAGTGAGATCTGAAGGGTATTCTACAAAATATGCTTTACTTTCTTTCCCTTCACTGCCTGATAGTCCCTTGATGGCTTCTGGGTGTTTTTTTAAAAGAGGGGTTCTTCAGCACAAAGTGACTTTGTACTCCTTTCTCCATGCACCCTGTCAGCTGTAAGAAACTGCAGGCCACAACACACATCTTACCTCCTTTAACTTTTCTTTACCTGCCAACTAGAAGCTCCTGAAAAGGAGAACTTCATGTCCTTTTGGCAGTTAATTCCACCCTAAGACAGACAGGTTCTTTCAGGGCAGACAGTTGAGCCTCCATTGCATTTCTCGTCACTCAAAGCAAAACTCACACAAGTGATACCATAGATCAACCTTGTGATCTTGTTATATAATTTTAATTTCAGTGATGGAAATATATTTTCTATTTCATAACTGTTTGGAGTGTATATCTATATTCATTCAATGGATTCCATTCATCAGAGAAGAAGGAAATCCCCTGTTACATATACAGAGATGACCCTGGAAGTTCTAGTAGTCTAAATATCCAATAACATTATAGATAAACATATATGGGAGATGAAGTAAAACATGTACAAAAGCCTTAGTCCTATAATTTTCAGGACTATAGCCTTTAGATAAAATCTGTTAGAATGTTGATCCTATCTATCCAGAAACATGGAAGATCTTTCCATTTTCTGCTATCCTTTTCACTTTCTTTATTCAGTGACTTAAAATTTTTGTCAAATAGGTCTGTTGCATCATTGGTTGTAGTTACTCCAAGGTATTTAATACTATTTGCAGCTATTATAAAGGGTGATGTTTCCTCTATTTCTTTTTCAGCCATTTTATCTTTAGTGTATAGAGGGCTACTAGTTTTTTTTTAGTTAATCTTGTAACCTGCTACATTGCTGAAGGTGTTAATCAGCTGTAGAGGTTCCCAGGTAGAATTCTGCTGGTCACTTATGTATACAATCAAATCATCTGTAAAAAGAGATAGGTTAACTTCTTCTTTTCCAATTTGTATCTCCTTAATCTCCCTTCATACTCTTATTGCTATAGCAAAAACTTCCAGAATTACATTGAATAGATAAGGGGAAAGAGGACATCTTTGTCTAGTTCCTGATTTTAGTGGGATTGCTCTGAGTGTTTCTCCATTAAGTTTGATGTTGGCTGTTGGCTTATTGTAAATTGCCTTTATTATATTTAGGTATTTTCACTGTATTCCTGATCTCTCCAGGGCTTATATCATAAAGGAGTGTTGGATTTTGTCAAAGGCTTTTTCAGCATCTAAGGATATGATCATGTGGTTTTTTTCCTTCAATTTGTTTATCCAATGGATAACATTTACGGTTTTTCGTATGTTGAACCAACCCTGCATTTCAGGGATGAAGCCTACTTGGTCATGGTGGATGATATTTTTTTATAAATTGTTGTATGTGGTTTGCCAAAATTTTGTTGAGAATTTTAGCATCAATATTCATGAGGGAAATTGGTCTATAATTCTCCTTCTTTGTTGTCTTTCAGTGGCTTGGGTATTAGGGTTATCGTGGCCTCATAAAAGGAATTTGGCAATATTCCTTCAGATTCTACTGTGTGAAATAGTTTGAGGAGTGTTGGTAGTAGTTCTTCTTTGAATGTCTGGTAGAATTCTGCACTGAAACCATTTGGACCTGGACTTTTTTTTTTTTTTTTTAACTTGGGAGGCTTTTAATGACAACTTCAATTTCCTTTAGGGTTATAGGTCAGTTTAAGTAATTAATCTGATCTTTCAAAATCAATCTACAGATTCAATGTACTGCCCATCAAAATCCCAAAACAATATTTTACGACCTTGAAAGAACAATACTCAACTTCATTTGGAATAACAGGAAAGCTAGGATTGCCAACAATTTTGCTCAACAAAAGAACTTCAGGAGACATCACCATCCCCAACTTCAAGTTATACTATAGAGCTACAGTAATAAAAACAGCCTGATACTGGCATAAAAACAGACTTGTGGATCAATGGAATAGAATTGAGGATCCGGGCATTAACCCAAAAACCTATGAACACCTGATCTTCGACAAAGAAGCCTCAAATATTCAATGGAAAATAGATAGTATCTTTAACAAATGGTGTTGGCATAGCTGGATGTTAGTGCGTAGAAAAATGCAAATAGGCCCAAGTCTGTCACCATGCACAAAACTCAAATCCAAGGAGATCAAAGACCTCAACATAAAGCCAGCCACTTTGAACTTGACAGAAAAGTAAGTGGGAAATACCCTCCAAAAAATTGGCACAGGTGACCACTTCATAAATGTAACACCAGTGACACAGACACTAAGACCAATAATCAATAAGTGGGACCTCCTGAAACTGAGAAGCTTCTGTAAAGCCAAGGACACTGTCAATAGGACAAAACGACAGCCTACAGAATGGGAAAAGATTTTCACCAACCCTACAAGTGATAGAGAGCTGATCTCTAAAATATATAGAGAACTGAGAATCTAGAGCCCAAAACCTTGAATAGTCCAATCAAAAAAATGGGGTTGAAAATGGAAAAAGGAATTCTGAGCAGAAGAATTAAGAATGGCTGAAAGGCACTTGAAAAAGTGCTCAACTTCTTTAACCATCAGAGAAATGCAAATCAAAACAACTTTGAGATACCTCCTGACACTTGCCAGATTAGCTAAGATAAAAGACACAAATGACAGCCTATGCTGGAGAGGTTGCAGAGCAAGGGGGAGGTTGCAGAGCATTGTTGGTGGGAGTGTAAGCTTGTTCAGCCACTTTTAAATGCAGTATGGCAGTTTCTCAGAAAATTGAGAATCATTCTCCCCAAGGACCCAGAAATACCACTTCTGGGTGTATACCCTAAACATGCCCAGTCACACTACAAAGGCATTAGCTCAACTATGTTCATAGCAGCATTATTCGTAATAGCAAGATCCTGAAAACAACCTCAATGCCCCTCAACTGAAGAATGGATTAACAAACTCTGGTACATCTACACAATGGAGTACTACTCAGCAGTAAGAAAAAAAAATGATATCCTCAGTTTTGCAGGCAAATGGATGGATTTGGAGAATATCCTCCTGAGTGAGGTATCTCAAACCCTGAAAGATAAGCAGGGGATGTACTCACTCATTAGTGTACTCTAAACGAAAAAGCAAAGAGCAAGGCATGTCCAAGCTGCAAATCACAACTTGGGATCTGAAACACCTTGGACTGGCACCTTGGATGCCACTCCCTATAGAGGAACACCTGACTCAGTCTTGATATTGGGGTGAGGAAACTGAATCTGCCAGGAGTGGATGCTGAACTAAGTCACGTTGGGACCCTGGGAACTTGGGACTGCCCACCCTTGCTGAGGAGGAGATGGGGAGATGTGGAGAAGAGAGAGACTGGAGGGGGTGGGAGGGGGAAGCGACCTTGACTGAGGATATACATGGGGAGAAAATGTGACTTTATTCATAACCTAAAAACAGAAAAAAAATTAAAAACATAAATCATTTGAAATAAAAAAAAAGGCCTGCCACACAAGGCTTTGAGAGGTAGAAGTCCCAGTTGTTCCAAGGTACTCCTGAAGTGCATCAGGTCTGTGGGTAGCAACTTTGCCTAAGCAGTTTGAGTTTCTTACATTAGTATGGTGAGTGTGCCTTTTTAGTTGCCCATATATTCTTTCTACCTTACTGAAGACTGGAGCTCTCAGCACAATGGAGATATAATTCAATTCCCAAGTCATAGGATACTTTGGAGGTAACAGCTGCCTTGAAGGCTGGTCCATTGTCACTTTGTGTGTTCCTAGGTACTCCAAACCTAGAAATTCCTTTATTTAGATGAGTTTATATTACTGCCTTTGCCTTTTTCTATTTGTCAAGTAAAGGCCCCGATCTAGCTAATAGAAACATTTACCTATACAAGGAAAGATAATTCTCCTCCCCTCCCTCCCCGAACCCATGACAGGTGAGTATAATCTGCTAATCCTCTCCTGGATATTTCCTTTGCCTCTACATCCAGGGAGAAACAAATTACTGTTCTGGGGGTTAGACATGCCTCATATCTCTGAATTATTTAAGTGATAGAATCCTATATTTCCCTATAATTCATGAACATTCTTTAGCAAGTTGAATAGATTTCCCCTCCCCCAACATGATATAATTGATGGAAAAATTTTGAGAATTTCCAATTTAAGAATGCAGGCAGCCATAAATGATTGATAGGGGAAGCTCGCCATCCACAATGGTCCACAATATAGCTGTTGTTTGAGGCATCCTCTGTTTCAGAGTTGGTATAGAATATTCCCCCAGCAGGTAAGAGGGCATCTTCTCATGGGAGAGGAAATGCTCCCTCAGTTCTTAGCTTCCCTAGCAATGGTATCTGCTATGTGGTTACCTGAGGTTATTGTGTCCTTCCCATATTGTTGTCCCATAATTGCTACCTCCTGTAGTAGCTGAACTGCTTCTTTGTCTATAATTTCCTTGGAATAATTTCTGAGGGTTCCAGAGGTGTTAATAAACTCCTCCTTCAGATAGGTGCATGTTCATTCAGTACCAATGTGCATATTTGGAGTCACATAGATACTCACCATTTCTCACTAAGGATCAAAACCTGAGTCAGGAGTAGTAGCTCTGTTGGTTAGGCCACAGTATTAACTTCAACTGAATTAGAGTCAAGAGTTTCATATTCTTTTTTTTGGTCAATTATTTTATTATTATTATGAACAAAGAAGTCACATTTATTATCCTTGTATACCCTTATTCAAGGTCCCTTCCGCCTCCAACCACATCAGGTCATTCTTTCTTCTCCACAACTCCCCATCCCTTCCCTGGGCAGTCAGCAGGCAGTCCCATGGTCCCACTGTCCCAATATTGCTTAGTTCAGTCTCCACTTCTGGTAGATTCAGTTTTCTCTCCCCTCCCTCAAGAGTGAGTCAGGTGTTCCTCTAAGGGGAGTGGGATCCAAGGAATCAGTCCAGGGTGTTTCTGATCCCAAGCTGTTCAGTAGTTGTGGTTTGTAGCTTTGGCATGCTTTGATTTTTTCTTGTTTGCTTGCTTGTTTGTTTGTTTGTTTGTTTAGAGTACACTAATGAGTGAGTACATCCCCTGCTTATCTTTCTGAGTTTGTGATACCTCACTCAGGAGGATAGTCTCCAAATCCATCCATTTGCCTGCAAATTTAGGATATCATTTTTTATTACTGCTGAGTAGTACTCCATTGTGTAGATGTACCAGAGTTTGTTAATCCATTCTTCAGTTGATGGACATCTAGGTTGGTTCGAGGTTCCTGCTATTACAAATAACGCTGCTATGAACATAGTTGAGCTAATGCCTTTGGAGTGTGACTGTGCATCTTGAGAGTATATACTCAGAAGTGGTCCTTGCTGAGTCCTTGGGGAGATTGATTCTCAGTTTTCTGAGAAACTGTCATATTGCATTCCAAAGTGGCTGAACAAGCTTACACTCCAACCAACAATCAAGGAGTGTTTCACTTGCTCTGCATTCTCTCCATCATAGGCTGTCCTCTGTGTCTTTTATCGTAGCCAGTCTAACAGGTGTCAGGTGGTATCTCAAACTTGTTTTGATTTGCATTTCTCTGATGGCTAAAGATGATGAGAACTTTTTCAGGTGCCTTTCAGCCATTCGTAATTCTTCTGCTGTGAATTCCCTTTTTAGATCTGAACCCCATTTTTTGATTGGGTAATTCAATGTTTTGGGCTATAGATTCTTGAGTTCTTTATATATCTTAGAGATCAGTCCTCTATCAATTGTAGGGTTGGTGAAAATCTTTTCCCATTCTGTAGGCTGTCGATTTGTCCTATTGACAGTGTCCTTGGCTTTACAGAAGTTTCTTAGCTTCAGGAGATCCCACTTATTGATTGCTGGTCTTAGTGTCTGTGTTATATTTAGAAAGGGGTCGCCTATGCCAATTTTTAAAACTGTATTTCCCACTTTCTTTTCTATCGAGTTTGAAGTGGCTGGGTTTATGTTGAGGTCTTTGATCCAGTTGGATTTAAGTTTTGTGCAGGGTGACAGGCTTGGATCTATTTGCATTTTTCTACACACTTCCATCCAGCTATGCCAACACCATTTGTTAAATATACCATCTTTTTTCCATTAAATATTTTGGGCCTCTTTGTCAAAGATCAGGTGTTCATAGGTTTTTGGGTTAATGCCCGGATCCTCAATTCTATTACATTGATCCACAAACCTGTTTTTATACCAGTACCAGGCTGTTTTTATTACTGTAGCTCTATAGTAAACTTGAAGTCAGGGATAGTGATACCTCCTGAGGTTCTTTTGTTGAACAAAATTGTTTTGCAATCCTGGCTTTCCTGTTATTCCAAATGAAATTGATTATTGTTCTTTCAAGGTCCAAAAAATATTGCGTTGGGATTTTGATGGGGAGTGCATTGAATCTGTAGATTGCATTTGGTAGAATTGCCATTTTTACTGTATTGATCCAACCTATCCAGGAACATGGGAGAGCTTTCCATTTTCTGATATCCTCTTCAATTTCCTTCTTTTTTTTTCCTTCATTATTTTGTATTTATAAAGAAAAAAAACAGTAAAAAGAATTTAAAATGCGGAAGAGTTAACAATAACTATACAGAGGATAAGAATCATAGCATGGCTTATCAAGGGTGGAAATGCAAATAAGATTGCTACACATATATTTTCTTTGTGTTCATCTTTCCCTCTGAATTTTTTTTTCCATCCCTGTATATCCTTATTCAAGGTCTCTTCCCCCTCCCAACACATCTGGTCATTTTTCTTCTCTGAAACTCCCCATCCCCTCCCTGGGCAGGGAGCAGACAGTCCTATGCTCCCACTGACCCAATAATGCTTAGATCATTCTCCACTTCTGGCCAAATCCAGTTTTGTCCCCCCTCCCTCAAGATGAGTCAGGTGTTCCTATATTTGGACTGGGGTTTGAAGGGTCAGTCCAGGGTGTTTCTGATCTCAAGCTGTTCGGTGGTTGTGGTTTGCCTCTTGGGCAAGTTTGGCTTTTTTTCTTGTTTGTTTCTTTAGAGACCACTAGTGAGTGAGTACATCCCCTGCTTATCTCTCTGAGTTTGTGAGACTTTGCTCAGGAGGATATTCTCCAAATCCTTCCATTTGCCTGTGAATTTTAGGATATCATTTTTTCTTACTGCTGCGTAGTATTCCATTGTGTAGATGTACCACAGTTTGTTAATCCATTCTTCAGTTGAGGGACATCTAGGTTGTTTCCAGGTTCTTGCTATTACAAATAATGCTGCTATGAACATAGTTGAGCTAATACCTTTGGAGTGTGTATGTGCCTCTTTAGG
>PVIH01024106.1:0-23475 GCA_004025045.1 Sigmodon hispidus
TATAAGCGTGTGATTTCTTTTTTTGGGGGGGACAAAAGCCGCGGGCGCGCAGACCAGGATCCAAACCGAAGCCGCCACACTTGCCAGGTTACAAACTCCAGGCACAAATCTCCCGGACACAAAATGGGTCAGGGAAAACTTACTACAACAGTCCATATTATGCATCTATGGTTCAGATTCTCTTACCAAGGCTGCAGGGAACAAACAGGTGTTTCTGTGAGTTTAAGGCTAACTACCAAATAATAGTAGCTCATGCCTTTAATCTGAACCTGGATGGGAAACAGCTGGGCAAAGAAGGTATTTAAGGCAGTTGCAGAAAGACTGATGAGGCTTCAGAAGTTACCAGGAGTGAGGCTGAGGAAGGTGGAAGATAGATGGGTGAGATTTGACTGTGATGATTTTCTGTTTGATATTTGAGCCTTTCTGCAATATCTGGCACTGAATTTCTTTTAATACAACTAGATTTTGTGCTACAAATATTATTTTATGCCTCTTAGATACTGTGTCATACTAATAAAAATGGCTAGCAAGGGGCTGGAGAGATGGCTCAGCGGTTAAGAGCACTGACTGCTATTCCAGAGGATCTGGGTTCGATTCCCAGCACCCACATGGCAGCTAACAACTGTCTATAGTTCCAGTTCCAGGCAAACACCAAGGCAAATAAATAAATAAATAAATAAATAAATAAATAAATAAAGTTAAAAAAATATTTAAAAAAATGGCTAGCAAAAGTCATGAACAGTCTACAAACAAGTAATCCCACATAAATCCAGGCAGTGATGGCAAATGCCTTTGATCCTCTCACTTGGGAGGCAGAGGTAGGTAGATCTCTCTAGGTTTGAGGCCAGCCTGTTCCACAGAATTAGTTCCAGAACAGCCAGGTTTGTTACATAGAAAAGCCTTGTCTTGAAAAACAAAAAGTTGAGTCAGTCTCCATCTGACCCCCGAAAAAAGAGCCATGTATGGAATCCAAATGAGCCATAGGCCAGGCCTCCTCACAGGTAGATTAGTAATGAGTTGAATTAAGATGGAGAACTAGCTAGTAATGTGTCTGAGTCATAGGCCAAAAAGTAGAAAATTAAAAAAAAAAGAAAAACAAATAGCTATATAAAAACATAACCCATAGGTACATGATTGACAAATTAATAGGTAGTATTTCTACTCTTCAGTGGTATAACAGCAAATATAGATAATATATACCAAAATTTAAAAAATTGCTACATCTTCAAAAATTTTTTATAATTGTAAGATAAATTATTGGAATTCATAGTGAGCTTGGGGGAATTATAATGGATATTTTCAAAAACCCTGAAGTATAATCTTCATTCATTTATTCTACTTATTTATTTATGGACAGATCAGTTGGGGAGGTCTAGAATTTACCATGTAAATAAAAATGACCTTGAACTTTTAATGCAGCTATCTTTACCTGTTGAATGCTAGCTAGTATTAGGGCATATATCATCACACTTATACATGTCACCTTTTTTCAAAAAAAAATCTATTAATACTTTTCCTTACAATTCTCTCATAATTTCCCTTTAATATATTTTAGTCTATTAACATAATTAAATATATAGCATTTAATTTAAGGATCATTTACATGTCATGTTAATGATTAATTACTAATAAACTTATGTTCACATTTTATCTATCAAATTATGGTGGTTCAATCCCATTGTCTATAAATTTATTGATAAGAAGCAAGAATATCAGAATAATTATGGATAAACAAATTAAAGGCTATTTTTCTCACAGCAACAACATATCTTAAACACTTCTGATGTTCAATTATGAAGTTTTTAAATATTTGTAATAAAATATTTCTAATGTCTATTTACCTTGGTTTTCATATATTTTTAGTCTTTCTTCTATAGTTTCAGAAAGTCAATCATATTGAAGTTTCAGAAAATAAAGGTGAAAGAATGTGTGCACATTTTTGTATTTTTTTAATGTTTAAATTTTTTTTATTATTTATTTATTTGCCTTGGTGTTTGCCTGGAACTGGAACTACAGACAGTTGTTAGCTGCCATGTGGGTGCTGGGAATCGAACCCGGGTCCTCTGGAAGAGCAGACAGTGCTCTTAACCACTGAGCCATCTCTCCAGCCCCACATTTTTGTATTTTGCATTAGTTATTAAATGTATTTTATATTTTTTTGTTTTTCATTACTTTCTATGTATAACTAGAAGTATTTTCCAAGGCTTATGTTTAGCTACAAACCAAGGTATTCTGTAGAAGCTAAGAATGGAATGACAAAGAGTTAAAAAAAAATCTACATGAGCTAAAATTTGCAAAATACCAAACAAATTTAAGGAATTAGTGTACTCCTCTTGAAAATAAAGTTTTTTAAAGCTATTTAATGGAATGAAAATTTTGATTGAATGACAAGAATGTCTTCTACATGCAGGTACACTAGAGAACTAAAATATTTCTATTTCTAGGTATTTTAAATTTCAGCTAGCATCTTCTTTCAAGAGTGTGTGGGGTTTTATTCAGGACAGAATATCACAATTTAATGGGTCAATGAGAAAAATCCCATTTCTTTCAATGAGATAAATCTGGAAGTTTGTCATATTATTTGTCTTTGACAAAAGTTTCTACTGTGAATAGATGGAAGGCAAAGAGAAAAATAATCCCTATAGAAATGGGCAAAGAGAAAACTGATATTGATTTTTTTCCAAGATAAATTCAGTGTAACTACCACAGGCTTTAGGTTTATCTAGGTCACTGGGAGAAAAAAAAAAGACAAAAATATTTTGTTGACAGATAAAGAGAAATAGTTATTTCTTTTTTGGGGGAATTTTTTTATTTTTATTTAATTTTGAATAAAGTCTCATTTTTTTATCCATGTATCCCCTTGGTCAAACTCCCTTTCCCCTCCTGGTCCTCAAAGTCACTCTTTCTTCTCCCCATCTTCTTATCTCATCCCCAGCCAGGACAGAAAGTCCCAAGGTGGCTTAGTTGAGCATCCACTCCAGGAAAGTCCAATTTTTTCATCTCAACATCAAGACTGGGTCAGGTGTTCCTCTGGAGGGAATGGGGTCCAAGTTGCCAGGCCAAGGTGCTTCAGAGCCCAAGCTGCTCAGTGGTTGTGGTTTGAAGCTTGGATGTGCTTTGCTTTTTGTTTAAAGTCCACTAATGAGGGACTACATCCTCTGCTTATCTTTCTGGGTTTGTGATACCTTGCTTAGGGGGATATTCTCCAAATCCATCCATTTGCCTACAGTTTCAGGATATCATTTTTTTTCTTACTGCTAACGGAGAATCTCTCTTTGGGGGCCGGGGTCATGCCCAGTGTCCTGATCTCAGACTGTAGGCTACCTTACTGGCCCTAGGCTAAAACTGGGAGGGTCCTTCCCCAGAGACCTTTATGAAATTCTCTGGAATTCTCAAGTCTTTAGGAAAATGGGCCAGCCATTGAAAATTACTCAGTAAATTAAGTGTTCAATAATTACATAAAACAAAACAATATCCCTAAAAATCTACTTTAAAGGTTGAGAGACTACTAGGAAATGAGAATTAGAACAACAATAATACCAACAAGAGCAGCTACACAGATACTCAGAAGGATAGATTGAACATAAGAGATTTTAGACATACTACATTGTCTGGTGTACATGTATGTAACAGGCAAGATAGAACATAAAAGTTTGGGTAGTAGATACATACTCTCTGTACCTTGGGGAACATAAGGTTTTACCAGTCCTCTAGGAACAGTAACATGATAGTGCTTGACTTCACTGTCAGAGATTTGCTAGGTCATGGAAACTATGTCTGCTTTTCCACATTGCTTTCTGGAAGATGGGTCTCCATCCTGTCTTATTTCTTCAATGTGATAAAAGTGAGAAAGCAGCTGTGGCTATATACAGCAAATCCTGGATTTTTCACACAGATGTGTTTCATGCTTACCCAGATAGAAAAACAATTGCCCAACCTCCTTTATCACATAGGGAAAAGCTATAGCATTAACTTATGTTCACTAGATAAACTCAGAAAGTGGGTAATTTTCTACTATAAAATTGTTCAGTTTGTCTACACCTAGACAATTGCTTCTTTTTAGGATGGTGTCCTTTAAAATAATCCATATATCAAGACTTGGACTCAGATTAAAATTTCAAGTTAGTATTGTTTTTAATATATGTTTCCTATTTATAAGACAAAATCAATTCTATCTATTTTGTATGTATTAAAAATTCCTATTAGATGATTTAGAATAGGTTTTTCTATTGTATATGGTTATTAAATTGATTCAGAACCTTTTAAAATATTATACCAAAATTATTTCAATAAGGTAGAATCCATATACATATATAAGCAGAACTCAGAAGAATGGCTTTGGTAACACTATGTACTTAAAACAGATTTTTAAAAAAGAAACTCATAATTAAATTAACATCAAAATTGAAATTCATATCACATATACAGAATTCTAGTAATTTAAATATTACAGCCACCTCACATATGAATATATGAATAAACATTTTGTAGTTAAGTTATAAGTAATTACTGCTCTATATCTTGAACACTCTAGAAGGTATAAAAATAGGCTTAAGTATTAGGTAAATTTGAAATTTATAAATATGAAGATAGTAATGAAATGGATAAGAATGAAAAATGTGTTCATTAGCCCAGAGTTGATAATATCTACAGAAATAAAATCTGAGACTCTTCAGTTAGTTAATAAAGGAATAGTAAGCACTTAACTTATGCCAGGTTCTAAGACAAGTGACATAAAAAAGACATGACATATATTCTTTGTAGAAATAATGGGCCTCAAAATTAAATAGCTACTAGCTTAGCACAAATATAAGATTATCATTCCAAAATGATAATACTATTCTTCTTGATAATACAAATAAAAATAGCAAACATATAAACACCTAAAATTATGACACAGAAGAATTTAGAGATATTTTGGAGAGAAGTTAGAAACTTAACTTCTCACTAGAAATTATGTTTAATCTGAACTTTATAGGGTATAGGGAAAGTATTCTTAAAAGACAGAAAGGAGAGATGTACAACTATTAGTGAATAAATTGTATAGCATATTTATTTTCTTATCTCTAAAAATGTACCTAATAACCAACTTATAAACCCAGTTTCTGATACAAAGCTCTTAATTTCTTCTTGGTCACTAAACACCTCTTCTAAGTAAGTCACTCTTTCCCTTTCCGTACCCCTCCAACATCTCTTCTCTATATGTAAACCAGCAAACACAATTCCAGCCCTGTGATCCCCAACATTCCTCATTGGGACTTTGTCACAAGACTCATTGACTCTCTACCAAAGCAGTACTATGCAGGCAACAACTGCTAAGTTATAGTTGTATTGTAAACTCCAGATGTAGCCAAGACTCCATGAATAAAAAATTTAACAGGATCTGCATACTTACCTTTGGGAAACATCAACCATAACCTACCTCCTAATTGTAATATATTGTTTACTTTTTCTGTTGCATAATACAACACTATAAATATGGTAACATATAGGAAAGAATTACTTGGGCTCACAGTATAGTTACAGTATGCAATAGCAGCAAGTTGAAGCTTGGTAAGAAGACTAGGAGGATAGAGCTCATATTCTGCCTGGAAATAAAAAGTGAAGAGAAAAAAGCAGAAGTACATAAGTAGGTAAGGTTTTTTACCTCAAAGCCCTCTTCCATGAACATATTTCTTCCAGAAATTCTGCCACAACTACTTATCCACAAGCAGTATTTTTAAATACATTCAAATAGATTGTGTTTAGTGGGACTCCTCTACAGATTTTGGCTAGTGGCATGCTCCAATAATTAGTGAGCTTTCTCAATGGACTTTCCCTAATGGAGCTCACCAACACAGAGTTAGTTATCTGGTAGGATTATGTGTATAATACTGACTGTCATATGCTGTATTCTCCCATGGTCTTTGACAATTTTGCTTTTAAAGCAAACATAAATATTAATCTTGGAAAGAAGACAATAACAATCTTGTTTCTTTGCTTAGTTTTTTACCTGATATTTGGTGTCCTTTGATGTGGGATATCTTTCTGTGAGCTACCATTGGATAATTAAAATGAAAGAGAAAGCTAGCCATTTGATTGAGAGATAGGCCAAGCAGGATGAAATTAATATAAGCATCTGTTTTTTTCTTTTTGACTTTGGTATTGTTGGTCCAGATAAGCAGCAGCAGACAGGTGTTAACCATGGGCCAGAATCCTCCTGTTACTGGTGGTGCTCTATGTGGGGTAAAAATACCCAAATAAAGCCTGAAAATTTTAAAATGTGCTTGAGAGCACAGAAACACAGCCCAAAGCAGATTCTGAGTTGTGTCTCTGAAGTGTGTCATGGTACAGAGATGGTGTGGAGTCCAGGCCATGGACATTTGGTGGTAGACTTGCTGCAAGCAATGTAAGCTGCAAACAGGCTTCCTGAAGTCTCACAGAAAAGACTTAGGCAACAAGCTGCATGTGATTGATTTAAGGTTTTTCTATATTTAACAAAAAGGGAACAGAGTCAAAGATGGCTAATTAGCAGCAACATTTTCCTGGGTCTGCTTTACTTGCTAGCAGTGAGCAAATGCAACTCCTTTTAGAGCAGCTTCCTGACTCAGTGACTTGTTTTCTTTAATGGTCTGGCCACAGAGAGTGTAATTATGCTCCAGTAAGTAAATGAGCAGCATGAGAGTGGGCATGAATCTGAGAGGTCAGATAACTGAGTTTAATGGGGTGCATGATGTAAGTAAACCAAGTAATATATATATATATATATGTATATATATATATATAACAGATTCAGATGAAAAAAATCTCTAAATGGATTACACTGTGTGTAAAAAGAAAAAAGGGTAGAGAAGACCACTAAAAAAGAGAAATAGAGTAATAAAAATATAAAAAGGCACACAAAGATGGAAATTAGACAGAGTCTATATTATGGTTATTATTGTGTCTTCTTTTAATTTTTAAACTGTTAATGAGCTAACTGCAGAAAGACATTTGATTGGAAAGGCTGCTAAATTAAACAAACATAAATTTTAAAGGAAACTTGACCTTGAAATTTGTGTCTGAGGATATGTTGCTTTGGAAAAGAGGTTCTACTTTTTGTTTTTCCAGAGAAGATGAAAACCTGTGAATTGCTTCCAGGAAAATATGGTTTCATCAACCAAGACCACCTAAAATTTCCCTGATAGGAAGATATGGTCATTTCAGCTTCAAGGCTAAGATGATCCAGTTTCAGTATTCTCATGAGATTGCCAGTGTCCCTTAATCAGCAAGGAGTATTAATAGAATGCCATGTCCAAATTCCCAAAATAACGTTTATAAATGTTTGCTTTCATTATTAATGGCTAGTGGACATAGTTATTCTTTTCTTAAAAATGTGGTTATGATATAGAAATAATCTAAGAAGATAGATAGTAGTAATTCAAAAAACAGCTGTTAATCTCAAAATATTTTACATTGGTATGGATTTTGGTTTATTGATATAAATTTAAGGTCAATTTTGTTATGCATGTTGCATGTATTTTTCTACTCTTGTTTAAGGTATAATGTTTATGTAACTCATTTAAAATTGCAATGTATAACTAAAAATGCTGATTAATAGTTATCTGTGATAACCAAACTTATAGTCATGTTACTTAGGTTTTTGTGGGTATACAAATATATGTTTCAATTAGATAGTCTTCAGATACTTCAAAGACCTACAGAATGTGATGTTTAAAATATTTTTAGAGCTTAGACTTTTCTGGCCAGTGAGACAAGTCTGCTCCTGGCAGGACCATTCTACATCAAGCGAATTGTTGGCATGAAGAAAATCCATTTGGAATTTACTTTCTTTGTAGCAACAGCTAGCCACTTGATAAGAAACTGTTGGGGTTTTCTTTGACTACTTGACTGTATGCTATATAAACTCAACAAGCATGACTCATTAAAAGGTGACTGCTGAACTTTGGCAGGACAGGGGAAGATGGTCCTTCAGGTTCCTGCTTTGAAGCAAAATTACCAGACATTCTTGAGGACACAAGGAGAAGAGACTGACAAACTATGCCAGAATGGGCAGAAAAGCCCTTGAGATTTCCTGTTTTACTGAAATGTACACCAGAGACTCTGGGCTTATAGGCTGAAAATGGATATGCCAACATTACAAAGAAACTTTGTGTGACTGTCCAGGCAGACAGATGTTATCTCTATATTTTCTAGATTTTGGAAATTGTTTGTACTTCCTGTTTAGTTGGGCAATATTATATCCTTCTATGGTCCTTGATGTAGTTGAAGATTAGATAGTTATAGGTGCAGTTTTACTTTTGTTATTTTTAAAGATATATTAAATATGAAACTTCAGGCTCACAAGGAAAAAGTAGATGATAGAATGTTTTCTTTAATTTTGTTAAGTACAGATAGAGTAGATACTGTAACTGTAATTCTTGCTTGATAGCTATTTTGAATATGTAATTTTGCTATATTACAATAGAAACCTTTTTTGATTAGAGAAAAAGGGAAAGTGATTGGTAATATTCTATATGGTCTGAATATGATTCTTTAAATAAAGGAAATGTTTTGACCCATGTCAGGCATTGTAGAGGTAGGTGGAGAAATCAAGGCATAGGTAGGAGAAGGAGGACAAAGTCAGATAGAGACTGGATCTAGCCACCTAAGAATCAACCAGTAATGAAACAGGTGAGCCATGGGCCATGTGACAGGACAGAATATTAGAAATGGTTTGGATTAAGATGAAAGAGCTAGCTACCAATATGCCTGAGTCATAGGCCAAAAGAATGTAATTAATATAAACATCTGAGTCATTTTTGGGGGAATTAAGCAGGGCAGGCAGTCCACACCATGGGGCTTAGTGATGTCAGACTGCAGGTCTGTGGGCCTAGACCTCCAGCCAGTCCAGGCCAGAAACCTCATATTACACTGGAGACTTGATTTGAGAACATAAACTTTAAGTAATATTGTTCCAGAGCCATACATATGCTATATTTGTCCTACATGGAAAGCAATCTTCAGAAAAAAAATGGTTCTGAAAACTGAATTTATGTTTTTTATAAAAATTAAGACTTAAGTAGAATACTAGCTACATAGGGAACACTGATATGTAAAAGTACAGATTTGGACTTTTGGGGGTGGTAGCTTTGTCAGGGCATGTAAATTAAATATTAATCTGTTTGTTAATATTGTCACTATTCCATTATTAGAATAAATAATTATAGACATTTAGTGAAAGTTCTATAAAAATTTTATTAAATTAAGCTTCTAAGAATTATGTGTATGATGCCATTAATTAACAGTGACTTTAAGTGTTAAGCTTCTTAGTTTATAAACAGTGAATTATTCTTCTTGTGATTGCAAAGATAACCATGGTAATAACACTTTCTATCTATTATTGAATTCTAGTTGGCATTTCTGGCACTGTGCTAACAGCTTTTGGTTAGTTCTGTTTATTTAATCTTCAAAATGAACTTATAACAAATAATATTTTTTCTGCCTCTAAGTTCTGTCAACAACATTAAATAAATCAGCACACAGGAAAATGATGCTATGAAATAAATACAATCTAAAAACTGTAATTATAATCTTTTAACACTTAGTCACACATCTGAAACATCAAATTTAAGGATTAACATTTGTCTAGTGGTTGCAATCTCACAGGCTTAATTCTCTGAAGAGGAGTATGCTGGGAAAACTAGTGCATTAGTTATTATTAAGAACTACTTAATTACCATGTTTTAATAATAAATGCCCTGTATCACAAATTCTAATTTGTCTTAATAAAGCCCAGAGCCAAATATCAGGATAAATGCTGAAAGATCATAGAAACAAAGGTGTCAGCTACAAGTGAGATATGACATCTCTATGGAATTCTCATCCTAAAAAACTGAGCTCTGGTCTCCTCCTACTTTATATTCCGCTCTCTGCCCAGCAATATTACTTTTGTCTAAAACTTTCAAGCCCTGAGATTAAAGCTGTGTGTGCCTATCAAGTACTAGAATCAAAGGCAAGTGATCGCAAGAGCTTTGATTAAAGAAATATGCAACCACTGCTTGGCCTTTATGGCTAATTATTGGATGACTTGACCCTCTAATATTAGACAAATTTTCACTCTTAAAAGATACCAAAATAGTATCACAGTAGCAACTAGTCATTTGTATCCATAAGTATATAACTGTGACAATACAAAACACACAGGTGCTATAAAGGTAAAATATGCATTGGTGCCTGTACATTTATTATTAAAAATAAGTTGTTTGGACATGCGTACCAATGGAATCAAATTGAACATCCTGTATTAATCCACACACTTATGAACACCTGATTTTTGACAAAAATACCAAAACTTTACAGTAGAAAACAGAAATCTTCCTGAAAAATGATGTTGACTTAACTGGATATCAACATGTAGAAGATCACAAGTAGAGCCATATATATTGACAAGCATGAAACTAAAGCCCAAGTAGATCAAAGGCATTGACATAAATCTACTTATACTAAACTGAACGTGATGGAAGAAACATGTTAAATAGCCTTGAATGCAATGGCACAAGAGACCACTTCCTAAATACAGTAACAGTAACACAAGACACTATTAAACATGACCACCTGAAACTGAGAAGCTTCTGTAAGTCTAACAACACAATAAAAAAGGCAAGAAAATCCAGCCTACAGAATGGAATAATATCTTCATTATCTCTACATCTTACAGTGGGCTAATCTCCAAAATACATAAAGAACTAAAAAAAAAAAAAACTAGGCATCAAAATACCAAGCAATCCAATTAAAAATGGTCTACAAATCTAAATAGAAAATTCTCAATAGAGAATCTCAAATGGCAGAGGGAATCTTAAAAAAATTTCTCAAGACCTTTAGTCAGGAAAATATAGTTCAAAACAACTATGAGATACTACCTTCAACCTCTCAGAGTGGCTAAGATCAAAAACACTGATGATTGTACAGGATGTGAAGCAAGGAAAACACTTCTTCACTGTTGGTGGGAGTATATCTACCTCAAGACCCAATGATATAACTCTTTTTTTCTTTCAATATTTTTCATTTATATATTTATTATTTTACATCACACACCCCATGAAACTCAGTTTTCAGTCCTCTCAGATTCATACCTACTCCCATGATCTCCCCATTTACAAAGACATCCATTCATGCTGCTCATTTACTTACTGAGGCATAAACTCCCTGTAGCCATACCCTTAAAGAAAACAAGTCTTTTCTTACCCACACCCCTGCCAGAGACCATCAATGCAGAAGTGAGACACTATGCCTCTTGGCAATATACTGAAGGGATACTCAATTACACAACAAGGACACTTGCTCAACTATTTTTATAGCATCATTTTGTATAATAGTCAGAACCTAAAAACAATCTAGATGCTCCTCAAGCAAAGAATGGATAACGAAAACGTGGAATATATATAAGAGGGAATATTACACAATAGAAAAAAAACCAGTGACATAATGAAATTTGCAGGCAAATAATGAATGTATGTTGTAGAAGGTTTCCAGGCCCATTTGGGCCAGAGGTTGGGACCTTGCCCTCGGTGGCTTTTGTTCCCCCCAAAAATGAATCAGACACTTATATTAACTTCATACTGTTTGCCCCAAGTCTCAAGCATATTACTAGCTAGCTCTTTCATCTTAAATCAACCCATTTCTACTAATCTACCTGCCATGTGGTCAAGCTCATGACTTACCTGTATTTCTTACATGTCTCTTCTATTGGGGTCAAATGGTGACTGGCTGACTCCACCCCTTCTATCTGCCTGTCCTCTGATCCTCCACCGACTTCTATGGTGCTCCATGTAGACCAAAACAGCTCCTTTATTTACAGAATACAGAGAACGTTCCACCACACTTTCTTTTTTCTGTCTAATCAAAATGAAGGTTTCATCTTCCATATAGCAAAATAGCAACAGAATAGTTCTCAAGCAGGAATTACAGTCACAATATCCAGTCTACTTGTATTCACAAAATTAAAAAAAATATTCCATTTTCTACTTTATCATTATGAGTCTAAAGTTTTGTATCTAATATACCTTTTAAACTAAAAGGAACTATACTTATAATTATTAAATCTTCAACCACATCAAAGACCACAGAAGAATATAATATTATCATAATAAACAGGAAGTGCAAGCAACCTTCAAAGTCTAGAAAATGACACAGATAACACCTGTCTGCCTGGAGAGTCACCAAAAGTTCCTTTGTAATGTTGGGGCACCATCTTCAGCCTTTATGGCCTAAAGTCTCTGGCATACCTTTCAGTCATGTTGGAAATCTGACACAATCCATCAGTTGCTTCTTCTTATGTCCTGAAGAATGCCTGGCAATTTTTTTCTGCAAAGTAGGAAACTGAAGGACCATCTCAGCCTGTTCTGCCTAAGTTCAAGCATTACTTTCCTATGGAACCTGCATGTCCAGTTTATACAGCATACTATCAAGCAGTCAATACCAGAACAGTTTCTTGTCCAGTGCCTAACTGTTGCCACAAAGTAAATTCCATATGAAGTTTCTTCAATGACCGTCATTTTCCTGAAATACATTGGTGCTGCCAGGATCAAACCTGTCTCACTGTCCAGAAAAGTCTAAGTTCTTAAAATATTTAAATGCCATATTCTACATGTCTTTAAAGTGTTTGAAGACTAACTATTTAATTGAAATGTATCTTTGTATATCTACAAAAACCTAACAAAACTATAAGTTTGGTAATCATAGATGACTATTAATCTGCATTTCTCAATTACACATTACAATTTTAAATGAGTTTCATCAGCATTATACCCTAATCAAGAGTAGAAAAATACATACAGCATAACAAAATTGACCTTAAGTTCATATCAATAAATCAAAATCCACTTATCTTTTCTAATCATTCCTATATCATATTCTCCCTACCCCATTTTTGAAAGAGATTGACTATGACCATTAACCATTTATACTAAAAACAAACATTAATACGAAACATTTTGGGAACTTGGACATAGCTTTCTTTCTTTTACTACTTCCTGCTGACAAAGAATGTTGGCAATCTCATGGGGTCTTGAGCCTGGATCATCTCAACTGGCCATTTTGGAAGCTGAGAATGTTGAGGTTGCCTTGGCAAATAAAACCACATTTTCCTGGAACCAATCCACAGGTTTTGATCTTCTGTGGAGACAACAACAGAAACTCTTTTCCCAAGCAACATATTCTTATAAACAGATTTCAAAGTCAAGATATTTTTAATGTATATGTATTTGTTTAACTTAGCAGCCTTAGAAATCAATTGTCTTTCTACAGTTAGGTCATTAAAAGTTAAAAAAAAAATAAAAGAAAGCAAAATAACCATAATCCAGACTCTCTGTTTATCTGCCATCTTTACATGACCTTCTTTATCTTTATTTCTATCTCTACTTTTTAAGGGCTTTCTTTACCCCCTTTTCCTTCTCTCTGAAGCCTGTGCATATTTTACATACATTGTACCCCATTTAGAGGTTTTGTGAGTCTAAATCTGTTTTATTGA
Source organism: Sigmodon hispidus (assembly GCA_004025045.1). Taxonomy (NCBI): domain Eukaryota; kingdom Metazoa; phylum Chordata; class Mammalia; order Rodentia; family Cricetidae; genus Sigmodon; species Sigmodon hispidus. The sequence continues at coordinate 13,490 of PVIH01024106.1, forward strand.
GAATTCTTAATCATTTTCCAAAGAAATGCTTTTAAAGAAGATGTTTTAAAATGCTAGGATCACTGTAATTGCTTACTCCATCCCTTTTGGTGGCTTTTCAATATGGCAGATGTACCCACTGCATCTCTCTCACTATCAGCAACCAGAGTGGATTCAGGCAATGCTGCTACCAGAAAAACTACTTTTGACTCTGTTTTCCTTCTGTTCAGTATAAGCAGAAACCTTAAATCAATCACCCTTATGCTAAGCCTTCTGTGAAATGTATGGGTTTAAGCTGTGTGCTACGGTTGTGCCATTTTTAAATTCCAACCTGAATACCATGCTGCCTCTATACCATAAATCAATTCAAATATGCAATTCAGAAAGCTGCTTTTGGCTCTGTTTCAGTGATCTAGAAATCTTTTTAAGCTTTTTAAACTTTCTTTATGTGGGTGTTGGGCCCACATTGGGATGTCATCTGTTGTAGAAAATTTCTGGGCCTGTTTGGGCCAGAGGTTGGGACCTTGCCCATAGCAGCTTTTGTCCCCCAAAGAAATGAACCAGACACTAATATTAACTTCATACTCTTTGGCCCATGTCTCAAGCACATTGCTAGCTAGCTCTTTCATCTTAATTCAACCCATTTTTGTAATCTACCTGCCATGTGGGCCAGCCCATGGTTCACCTGTATTTCTTACATATTTCTTCTTTGGGGGTCTAATGGCAGCTAGATAACTCCACCCTCCTTCTACCTGCCTGCCCACTGATTCTCCACCCACTTCTACAGTGCTCCACATAGACCAAACCAGCTCTTTTATTTACCCCATACAGAGAACATTCCACCACAAATATACCTAGAAAATACCATCCTGACTGAGGTAATCCAGACTCACAAAGACAAGCATGGTATTATTTACACTTAAGTGGATACTAAATATAAAGCAAAGGATAACAAGACTGCAATTCACAGATACAGAGAAGCTAATTAACGAAGATCATAAGAGGGATGTGTGGATCAACCCTGGGATGGGTAAAAAAAATGAGATATTCTAAGTAACCTGGTGGTGAGTAGAGTAACAGAGGAAAGTGGATGGGGAATGAGAACATAAGGGAATGGGATGGTTGAGTGGAAATAAGGACTGAGTGGGAGAGTAAGGAAAGTGATACACTGATAGAGGAAGATATTATGAAATGAGGGAGAAACCTGGTGCTAGGAAAGTTTACAGGAATCCACAAGGATGACCCCAGGTGAGAATACTACCATTAGTTGAGAGGATATCTGAGCTAGTCTACCCCAGTAATCAGATTGTTGAATATCCTATCATCATATAGTATTCACTTAATACCTCATTGAAGCAGATGCAAAACTTCATAGCAAAACATGAGGCTGAGCTCTGGGAGTCCAGTAGAAGAGGAAAGAGAGATTACTTGAGAAATGGGGGTCAATATCACAATGGGGGAATATACAGAGACAACTGGACCATGCTAGTAGGAATTTAAGAACTTTAGACTGACAGCTGTAGAGACTTCATGGAACCATACTAAACACTTTGCATAGGAAGAAAGTTGTGTTGCTTGGTCTGTAGGGGCCCCTGGCAGTGGGTCAGTATCTATCTCTGATGCATCAGCTGGAATTTGGAGCCCCTTACCTATGAATGGACACCTTGCACAGAATTGATGAAGGAAAGGAGTGCTTAGACCTGCCTTAATAAAATGTATCAGGATTTTCTGACTCCTCATGGGAGGCCTTAACTTTTCAGAGGACCTGATGGGGGTAGGTTGAGGGCAAGTATGAGGAGGAATCTGTAGTTTATATATAAAATGGGTAAAATAATCTTAACTAAAATAAAATATTTAAAAATAAGATGTGCCATTAACATGCTTCATTTATTTATTTTTGAATTACATTTGATCCTCTCATTTTCTTCCTCTAAATCCTCCAACATAGTACTATACTCTCCTTCAAGTATATAAACTTTATTATCAGTAATTATTATTTCATAGATATATACATACAAATCTATCTCTATATATCGATCTATCCATTTATCCTATCCAGCCATATATCCATGCATCTATCCATTAATCCACTCATCTATCCATCCATTTATTCCCAAATATAATTTCTTCATCCATATCATACTAACTATATATGTTTTCAGGGTTGATTTTTTTTCACTATACAACCAGTTGGTGTGTCTTTCTCAAAAGAAAGCTACCACTCCCAGCATTCCTCATTTGACTATAGCTATTTGCATAAGATTGAGATCTTGTGGGATTTTCTCCATTCAATTTGGCATGCCCATTCATATTTTAATATTAGTTTTAGGTTGAAATTATACTAACTATAATAATTTGTATACATCTGTAAATACAATGTATTGCTTATATTTCTAACTACTACTCTTTGGTTTATAATGGATAATTAAAAACTTTCTGATTATACTTGTGATGGACATTCCCTTGCTGTAATAAAGAAACTGTTCTCAATATTTTCGAATGAGTTTCCATGTGACTAAGAGAAGGAAATTTTTATCTGTTTATATTTAAGTCTGAATAGTAAATATTTATCTGTCTATATTTTAGTTTGAATATTCTTTTCTGAACCTCCAACATAACTAAATGTAGTCAGTAAAAACAAAGCTAAAATATATGTGTTATTATATGAGGAATGATATAAATTTAATAATAAACTTTATATTGTTATAATTAATAGATCATTTAGAAAATGTTATGTTCCAATGAGCTTCAGGGCTATACTATTTATCTCATATTTTAGTATATATATAAAATGTCAACAATATAGTACATTCAATATACTCATAGAAAAATTTGGAGATCCATTTACAAAACTTGGATTGAAAATGAAAATATTATGCCTGTTTGTGGGGGCTCATTTCTTTAATCTCACTACTCTAAAGATAGAGATAGGAGAATCTCTGTGAGTTTGAGGACAGCCTGTTTTATAGAGGTAGGTTCAGAATAGCCATGGTTACAGAGTGATATCCTGTGTTGAAAATCCAAAACCAGAAAAGAAATGAAGTGAAAGGAAAGCATTGGTTTTCATTTAGTTCCTGAGTTAGAAACTAAAATATATAACACAAATAAAACATGAAGAATAATGGCATTGGCATTAATGATTTAAGATAAATATTGTGAGGAAATTAAATTTTTTAAAGGTAAAATATATTTAAAATAATTGATAACTGTTTTAGATAGTTAATTATTCAGAAACATTATTTAAAATACTTAGTAAAGGAAACAAGAAAGAAACAATAGGCTTACAATATAAAACTTAAGATAATGAGGTTTTTCACATACTCAAATATATTTAGCCAAATACAAAAACATTTTTCCAACATAACCAGCCATAAATTGCAACTGAGAAGTCAATGAGAAACATGAATAACAAAACAGCAAGGCAAAATTCTAATACATATATTTGACTATACAGAATAAGGAAATTATGAGAGTCAGAAGCAGGAAAGGCAGAATTCATTAGACTATACAGAATAAGGAAATTATGAGAGTCAGAAGCAGGAAAGGCAGAATTCATAAAAGAACCAAATAGAAAATAAAATAAAAGAAGAAAAAAGAATAAAGGAAATAAATGGAGAGAGAGAAAGGAGAGAAAGAGAATATTAGATAGGGAATTATAGAATTCAGAGAAATATATAAAATAACAAAGGAAATTTTTAAAAAAGGAAAAAAGATGAAAAGAAGGAAGGAAATGAGATGAGAGAAGAAACTTCCATAAGAAAGATAAAGGGTAATGATTATAGTCTTGTTTGTGGAAGTAAATTCTGCATGTTCTTTTTCATATGGAGGACCTGTCTACAATGAGATATTCTACAGAAACAATCCTCTTAGAGCAAACCTATTTGAAACTTAAGCATCCTTTCCTCCTTCTCTGATGTTCAATTATAATTTAAAAATAGCTTAAGCATGATTCCTAGCAAATTCTAAATAGTAGGTGTAAAAACCCTTCTTATGTCAAGTAGACAAAAAAACATCTATCCCATATGAACCACATATTTTTAGGAACACATTTAGAGATATAAATGGAAAGTTACAAAGAACTGACCCAAAAACAAAGCTAAGGGTAAGGGTTGGCTTTCTAGGTATTGAAATTATATAGCTCTTCTTGTTTTTTAAATATGATTTATTTACAGGATTTGAATACCCCAAAGCATTGTTACATTAATCATGGAATAGTTTTCCTTATAACTCAAGAAAATCAAATGCAAACTTATGAGAACTCAGAAAAAAATTAGGCCATGCATAAGGCAGAAAATGTAGGGAATCAAAAAAAAAAAAAGAATATCTGAAAACAATAAATAATACTAAAGTATATGTCCTCACAGCAGAGAAAAGACTAAAAATATTTCAGCATAAAAAGTAAATCTACTCTAAATACATGAACAGACTGTTAGAATTCACAGAGGACTTCAATTTACAGTTGCCTATTTGATTTGATATATAATTAAATTATATTTGATATATAAAGAAAACCCAGATGCAGATATTGGGGAAAAGTTGAAATATCAGAGAAGTAGAGAAAGAAACCTCAGCCACTTCTCATCTCACAAACACCTCAGGCATGTCTCCAGGAATATCCCTACTGCAAATCTCTCTGTCCTCAGTCAAAGGGAAAGGGAAGTGTTTGGCAAAGCTGAAAATCCCACTTTTCTTCCTCTTCCCAGATATCTTAACTTCCTAATTCCACATCCCTAAAGCTAAGATTAAAGGTGTGGGTCACCAGTTTCTGAAATGGCTTGGCTTTGTAGTTGACTCTAATATTCCAGATTAATTTTCTTAAATATTTATCACCATAATTCCCTTTTGTTTCAAAATTAAAAAAGAATATTATAACTACTATTAAAAAACCATGTAAGGCACTCTGGTGCAGGGACAGATAAACTCTGCCAGTCACCATACCACTGCTGAGGGAATTTGCACGGCTTTCCACCACCACCTCGAACTGAGCAAACCAACTACAGGGGTCTCTGAAGGGCAGATTCAGACCCCGCACAGAGGTGAGGAGGGGTCACCAGGCCCCAGCGCCTATATCCCAGCCTGGGAGGGAGAGTTGAGCTCCCATAGCTTCCTGTTCTGCTCCCGGGACCAAGTGCTGTCTGCAGAGTCCCAGGGCACTCTGGAGCAGGGGCAGATAAACTCCATCAGTTACCATACCCACAGCTCCTGCTGAGGGAATTTGCATGGCTACCCACTACCACCTCGAACTGAGAAAAACAACAACTACATGGGTCTCTGAAGGACAGACTCAGACCCTGACCTGAGAGGTGACAGGAGGCACACAAACCCAAGTGCCACAACAGACCAGGAACCATTTAATTGTGAACCACTGAAGCCATGGACAAATATCAGTGCAAAAAAATTACATAATAACACAAAGGACAACATGGTAACTCTAGAAGAGAGTGGCGATCTTACAAATACAAGACCTGAACTGAGTAATGAAGAGGAAACAGAAGGAAGCAACACCAAAAATTCCTTTTTGATGATCATCAAAGCTCTAAAAAAAGATATGAAAAAAAAAACCTTAAAGAAATAGAAGAAAATACAAACAAAAAATTGGAAGAGATGAACAAATCTATGAAACAAACATGCCAGGAAATAAAAGCTGAAAAGGAAGCAATAAAAAAGGCACAAAATGAGGCAAAGATGGAAATAGAAAACCTGAAGAAAAAAGCTGGAACCACAGAAACAAGCATAACAAACAGAGTTCAAGATATGAAAGATAGAATCTCTGAAGTGGAAGACTCAGTAGCTCAAATAGATATATCAGTCAAAGAAAATAGTAAAACTAAAAAAGCCATAACTCAAAATGTTCAGGAAATCTGGGACACCATGATAAGACCTAATTTGAGAATCATAGGAATAGAAGAAGGAAAAGAATACCAGCTCAAAGGCACAGAATAAAATCATACAAGAAAACTTTCCTAAACTGAAGAAAGAAATGCCTATAAAGATACAAGAAGCTTACAGAACACCAAATAGATAAGATCCCAAAAAATGTCAGCATGCCACATTATAATCAAGCCACAAAACATGCAGAAAAAAGAAAAAATTTTAAAAGCTGCAAAGAAAAGGGCCAACTCACATATAAAGGCAGACCCATCAGAATAACACCTGACTATTCAATGGAAATGATGAAAGCTAGAAGGGCTTGGTCAGAAGTTTATACAGATGCTAAAACAGCATGGCTGCCAAACTAGAATACTATACCTGCAAACTTATCAGTCACCATAGATGGAGTAAAAAAGGTATTTCAGGACAAAGTCAGACTGAAAGAATATCTATCTACCAATCCAGCACTACAGAGAGTACTAGAGGGAAAACTCCAACCTAAGGACCACAGATACACCCACGAAATCACAAACAATCAATAAGTACACAGAAGAATACCCTAGAGAAAGGAAATAGAAACAAGTTGCCACCAAAAATGACAGGAGATATGAATCAATGGTCACTAATTTCCCTTAATATCAATGGTCTCAACTCTCCTATAAAATGTCACACACTAACAAGATGGATCCAACAACAGAAGCCATCCTTCTGTTGCCTACAAAAAACACACCTCAACTGCAAAGACAGACACAGGCTTAGCATAAAAGGTTGGGAAAAGATTTTCCAGTCAAACGGTCCTAAGAAACAAGCAGGGGTTGCAATCCTAATATCTAACAAAGTAGACTTTAAGCTAAAAGCAATAAAAAGGGACCAAGAGGGTGACTACTTATTCATCACAGGAAAAATTGGTCAAGAGGAGATTTCAATCTTAAATATTTATGCCCCTAATATAGGGGCACCTACATATGTAAAAGAAACACTGCTAAAGCTCGAATCCCACATCAATTCTTACACCCTAATAGTGGGAGACTTCAATACCCCACTCTCAACCCTGGATAGATTAATCAGACAGAGCCTCAACAGAGAAATAAGGAGTCTAAATGACGTTATGATACAAAAGGATTTCATAGATATCTACAGAACCTTCCACTCAAATGCAAAGGAATATAAATATTTCTCACCTAATCATGGAACTTTCTCCAAAATTGACCACATAACTGGTCATAAAGCAAATATTAGCAGATACAAAAAAGTGGAAATAATCCCTTGTAACATATTGGACCACCAGGGCCTAAAGTTAGAGTTCAACAACATCAAAACCCAAAGAAAGCCTACCAACTCATGGAAATTAAACATTAATCAGCTGAACCATCTCTGGGTCAAGGAAGAAATTAAGAAAGAAATCAAAGCCTTCCTAGAATTCAATGAAAATGAATCTACAACATATCCAAACTTGTGGGACACAATGAAAACAGTCTTAAGAGGAAAATTCATAGCGCTAGATGCCTATATGAAAACCCTTGAGAAATCCCACACTAGAGACCTAACAGCTCAGCTGAAAGCCTTAGAACAATTAGAAGCAAACTCACCTAAAAGGAGTAGAAGTCAGTGAATAATCAAATTTAGAGCTGAAATCAATACAATTGAAACAAAAAGAATAATACAAAGAATCAATGAATCTAAGACTTGGTTCTTTGAGAAAGTTAACAGGATAGATAAGCCCTTAGCCAAACTAATCAAAAAACAGAGAGAGAGTGTACAAATCAACAAAATCAGAAATGAAAAGGGGGACATAACAACAGACCCCCAGGAAATACAGAGAATTATCAGGTCATATTTTGAAAATCTGTATTCCACAAAAATTGAAAACCTAGAAGAAGTGGACAGCTTTCTGGACAGGTACCATCTACCAAAATTAAATGGAGATCAGATTAATTACCTAAACAGGCCTAGAACCCTAAGGAAATTGAAGCTGTTACTAAAAACCTGCCCAAAAATAAAAGCACTGGTCCAGATGGTTTCAGTGCCGAATTCTACAGACATTCAAAGAAGAATTACTACCGTTACTCCTCAAACTATTTCACACAGTTAATACTGAAGGAATATTGCCAAATTCCTTTTATGAGGCCACAATCACCCTCTTACCCAAGACACTCAAAGACAGAACAAAGAAGGACAATTACAGACCAATTTCCCTCATGAATATTGATGCGAAAATTCTCAACAAAATTTTGGCAAACTGTATACAACAATGCACAAAAGATATCATCCACCATGACCAAGTAGGCTTCATCCCAGAAATGCAGGGCTGGTTTAATATATGAAAAACCATAAATGTTATCCATCATATAAACAAACTAAAGGAACAAAACCACATGATCATATCCTAAGATGCGGAAAAAGCCTTTGACAAAATCCAACATTCCTTTATGATTAAAGCCCTGGAGAGATCAGAAATACAGGGAGAATATCTAAATATAATTAAGGCGATTTAAAAGAAGCCGACAGCCAGTATCAAACTTAATGGAGAAAAACTCAAAGCAATCCCACTAAAGTCAAGAACTAGACAAGGTTGTCCTCTCTCCCCTTATTTATTCAATATAGTTCTCGAAGTTTTAGCTAAAGCAGTAAGGGAACAAAAAGAGATTAAGGGCATACAAATTGGAAAAGAAGAAGTGAAGCTATCTCTATTTGCAGATGATATGACTGTATACATAAGTGACCCACAAAATTTTTCCAAGGAACTGCTTCAGCTGATAAACACCTTCAGCAATGTAGCAGGATACAAGATGAACTCAAAGAAATCAGTAGCCCTTCTATACACTAAAGATAGAAGAGTTGAAAAAGAAATAAGGGAAACATTACCCTTCATATTAGCTGCAAATAGTATTAAATACCTTGGAGTAACTATAACCAAAGAAGTAACAGACCTATTTGACAAAAATTTTAAATCACTGAAGAAAGAAATTGAAGAGGATATCAGAAAATGGAAAGCTCTCCCATGTTCCTGGTTTGGTAGGATCAACATAGTAAAAATGTAAATTCTACCAAAGGCAATCTACTGATTCAATGCACTGCCTATCAAAATCCCAGCACAATATTTTTTGGACCTTGAAAGAACAATACTCAATTTCATTTGGAATAACAGGAAAGCCAGGATTGCCAAAACAATCTTACTCAACAAAAGAACCTCAGGAGGTATCACCATCCCTGACTTCAAGCTATAATATAGAGCTGCAGTAATAAAAACAGTCTGGTACTGGCATAAAAACAGACTTGTGAACCAATAGAATAGAATTGAGGATCAGACATTAACCCAAAAACCTATGAACACCTGAACTTTGACAAAGAAGCCCAAAACATTCAATGGAAAAAAGGATAGTATATTTAACAAATGGTGTTGGCATAGCTGAAGGAAGTGTGTAGAAAAATGCAAATAGATCTGAGCCTGTCACCCTGCACAAAACTCAAATCCAAGTGGATCAAAGACCTCAACTTAACCCCAACCACTTTGAACTTGATAGAAAAGAAAGTGGGAAATACACTTCTAAAAATTGGCACAGGCCACCACTTCCTAAATATAACACCAGTTGCACAGGCACTAAGAACAATAATCAATAAGTGGGATCTCCTGAAGCTGGGAAGCTTCTGCAAATCCAAGGACACTGTCAATAGGACAAAATGCCAGCCTACAGAATGGGAAAATATTTTCACCAACCCTACAAGTGATAGAGAACTGATCTCTAAGGTATTTAAAGAGCTCAAGAATTTAGAGCCCAAAATCTTGAATAACCCTATCAAAAAATGGGGTTCAGATCTAAAAAGGGAATTCTCAGCAGAGGAACTATGAATGGCTGAAAGGCACCTGAAAAAGTGCTCTTCATCTTTAGCCATCAGAGAATTTCAAATCAAAACAACTTTGAGATACCACCTAACACCTGTTAGATTGGCTAAGATAAAAGGCACAGATGACAGCCTATTTTGGAGAGGATGTGGAGCAAGGAGAACATTCCTCCATTGTTGGTTGGAGTGTAAGCTTGTTCAGCCACTTTGAAATGCAATATGGAGGTTTCTCAGAAAATTGAGAATCAATCTCCCCAAGGACCAAGCAATACCACTTCTGGGTGTATACCCTA
>PVIH01024107.1:0-23472 GCA_004025045.1 Sigmodon hispidus
AAAAAAAAAAAAAAAAAAAAAAAAAAAAAAAAAAAAAAAAAAAAAAAAAAAAAAAAAAAAAAAAAAAAAAAAAAAAAAAAAAAAAAAAAAAAAAAAAAAAAAAAAAAAAAAAAAAAAAAAAAAAAAAAAAAAAAAAAAAAAAAAAAAAAAAAAAAAAAAAAAAAAAAAAACACAGCCCTAGTAATATCATTTCCTAAGTTATGAAATCAACTTCAAGGTTTGTGAATTATCTGAAGCAATACTGCTTCCACTGGACTGGACCTAGAAGAGCAAGGATGTGGTACAATTCATCCAGTGGTTGATCTAGTTGAGGAAACCTCAGCACATAGAGACAATCATAAAAGCACACTGCATTGTGCTCAAAAAGAGATATGATAAAATAACAATAGTGTTTGGCTGTGGAGAAACACACAAGGAAGATGAGCTTGATCCCATGCATTTAAAGCTAAATGGGTCAATGGAACAATAAAAGAGGAAAGAAGCAGGCAAACATTGTGGTGTATGCCTGTATTCCCAGTAGTTTGTAAAAGGAGATAGGAAAATCCTGAGTTTAAGATGGACCTGATTGTCAGAGTGAGACCTGATTTAATAACTTTAACACAAAAATTGAAGTGAAAAAGAAAAGCAGGCATCCTGTGCATGCTTGCCTGGGAATCAGAATGACTAATATCAACCACTTGTACAAATTAAAAAGGGTTGTCATCTAAGGGAATGAAATTATTTTGGATTTGCATTCTGTGCATTGGTTATAACTTTGCAATTTTTTGTGGCTTGGCCTTAGAGAATCATTATAAACCTCTTAAAAGACAAATATTAAATTTTGGAAAATCTTAAAAAGATTAAAAATAACAAATGTACTTGCATTCCACAATATCAAAACAAAATAGACACCAGCATGGGTATAACAGTACGCTCCCAAACCACAGACTCAGCAACTACCCATCTACTTTTATCATTACAATGTCTCACTGAACTGTCACAGAAGAGATTCACATGTTAGTCTTCTGAAATTAAGGGTAAGTTGTACTTAGCATAGAACTTTGACTACTTCTGTATATACTTCTGTATAACTTAACAGGGTTTTTTATTTTTGTTTTTCTTTTCCATTTGGCTCCTGCATGGTTCATTTTGGCTTACAAACAGTTGTGATGTTCTGGTTTAGAGCTATGACTACAAATAAAGCTTCTAGGATATTTGTCCATGATTTTATGCAAATATAAGGTTTAGTTCTCTGAGGTAAATGCTTGTTATGTCATACAATAACCATATGGATAACTTTAGAAAATTATGCTGAACTATTTTTTAGAATATATTTCTCAGTTATATTCCCTTCCCCAAAGTAGAAGAGATGTGATTGTCCCACCTTCCTGCAAGCAACTGATAAATGTCAATTTGTTCTCCTTTTCCTTCTACAGTACCTGTATATCTGTGTGATTCTCTATTTCATTTCTTAAATGTAATATGATCTTACACTGATATCTTGTAGCCTATGATTGTGATGTCATGATGTAATGAGCAGGTACCCTGGAAATATGTATAAGATAAAGTAAAATGTCTAGAGATAGAAAGCTAAGATAAAACTGAGTTGCTGGGCAACTAAAATATTCAGATATATTCAAAGTTACAAGTAATGCTTACTAAAAATACAATATCAAAAAAGATAAAAAGAGAGTCAATAAGCATTTGAAAGTAGGGTCAAATATATGTGATAGACAATCAATTATGTCAGTGATCAAAGGAAAGAATCAGTAAGTGACAGGGATGTAACTCAAAATAAAAATACCTAGAATATGGAACTTAGACAGGAAAGGGAATTGAAAAACATGAGAAACAGTGAAATTGGGATGTCTATCTCAAGGTAGTTATATGGAGAAATTACCATTTAAAATGGATATTCGCGTTATAAAGAACAAAAATTATGGAAGAAACAGAGTAATTTGCTTATAACTGTTGTGTTGTATTTCTTTTGAGAATACTGATGACAAATGAACTCTTACTTGCAAAGTAATTTATATTAGAAGTAAGAAATGTGACACACACATAGATATATACAGATAGATGAGAGCTATATGATAGCTGATAGATGATAGATATGTAGACTATAGATAGATGACAGATATTAGATAGACAGATGATAGATAATAAGCAAATGAGAGCAATGCTAATAATATGCCAACAGTTAAGTCAGATACTTGACATTGTAATAATATCTGTTAATCCTAAATGGCCTTCTTTGTAGCTTGATAGAGAAAATAGTACAATTTTCTTTTGTGTGGAAACCAGAAAAAGTGCAAAGAATATGATAGAGGGTGAAAGAATATTTTTATTTCTGAGAACATTTGAACTTTCTTTCCTCAAAAAATATACTGAGCATCCTAATCTAGCCACAAACCCTTCTAAGTCCTGGCAAATCTACTTGAACTGCAAACACATGATAAAGGGCAAATGTAATCCATATTTATGTTCTTCAGAAATAAAGATGAAAATCTATAAAGCACTGTGATCATATTTAGAAAATTTTCAATCAAACCATTCTGCCAATTCCTAAATGCGCTGATACCAGCAAAGAAACAGATGTCTCATTTCATTCCTCTGCCAGTGCTGGGGGAGAAGAAAACTGTTCCTAAGCAGAAATTCTGCTGTTCTTAAAAGCTATGGAACACTCAAATAAGTTAGTTCCTTGCTTTATAAACTCAAATAAGATGTAACACAAATAGGAAATATGAAAAATATTTTACATATCTCTGGTGTTATATTGTATATTTAATAAAAATAGTCTCAAATGTCAGAAGACAGAGCCAGACAGAGAACCAAGACGGGAAGAGCAGGGAATGGTGATCTACACCTTTAATCACATCACTAAGGAAGCAAAGATTCCTCTGTATCACTATGAGTTCAGAGTCAGGCAGTTGTGGCACATACCTTTATCTCTAGAAAAGTTGAGCCAGAAAGTAAGATAGCTGGGCAGGGAGAGAGAAGGGAAGAGTTCAGCTATCCCTGCCACTTTCCATTACAGCTGAGTATGGAGAGGCAGGAATGACAAGATTCAGCAAGACAGGCCTGAAGAGTTGTCTAGAGGAGAATTGGCTGTGGTATGTTCCATCTCTATGGTATTTCAGACTTTCTCCAATATGTGGATTCATGTTTTTATTACAATACCAAAGAGAATTTGTGCAATATATATCGAAGAAAGTAATGAATGTGAGTGAGAGGTTGGAAGTTATTAATGAAACAAAGGAGAGTGAGGAGTCAGATCCAAACAAGACAACTACTACTCTCCTTCCCTCCCTTCCTTAGCTCTCCTCTTCCTTACCTCTCCTCTTCCTTTCCTTCCTATCCTCTTCCTTCACCTCCTTACCTTCTTTCTTTTTGTTTCCTTTCCTTCTTTCCTTTTATTTCCTTCCCTTACCTTTCTTTTCTTTTCTTTTTGGGCAAGCATTGTCATGTAGCTCAGGTTGCCGTGAATTCTAGATCTTTCCGCTTGATTTGCTACATGTGTAGGAGTATAGGTATAAACAATCTCAGTATCGTTAGACAATTAATTAAAAAATAAACATATGGATGAAAGATAAGTAAATGAAGAAACACTGACTGAAAACTCAGAATATGATAAGGTAAAAAGTGTAGTAAACAAAGAAGCTCCAGTGAAAAAATCCCGTGAGAAACCGTAGAGACAGACTTCATGTAGCTCGGAATGAAAAGGCTTTTGGGCAGACAGGAAGTGTGGATGGGTCTACCAGACTAAGAAAACTCTGAGAAGAGAAATAGCAGAGTAAAGTTGCGAGTAGACATGGAGGAAAGTAGAACAGGATGCCACTCTGAAAAAGTTTCTAAGCCAATTGGCTAATCATGGGTTAGTTTAAGAGCTAAGAGTTAGCAAGTTATATGCCTGAACCATAAGCCAATCAGCATGAAATAAAAAAATGGCTTTTATACAAAATGCATTTTAGAAAACTAAATTGGGCACTTGATTTAATTAATTTTGCATTTTATGCAAGTAAAAGAAACATATTACAAAGGTAGAATGATTCAAAGTGTGGTCTACAAATATAACAAGGGCATGGCTCATTGTTTAAAATTTTTTGCTGCTTGTAGAAGATCTGTGTTTCTATTCCAGCAATCCTTTGGGGGTTAACAAACAATTGCAACTACAGTTCCAGAAATTTGCTGACTCTGCAGTCAGTAGGCAAGCATGTAGTGTACACAAATACATGCAAACAAAACACTCATACACATAAAATAAAACAAATGAATTTTTAGTAAGTCAAACAGAAGGAGCAGCAAGTACTAACAATAGGGGAACCATTATCAGTAAGGAACAGGCTGAAGATACACATCATGGCTGAATAGAAATCCAGTTCTTTAATTTTGAACTCTGTTCCACTCAGGAAAGATAGCCCTAAACATTAAAAAGAACTTGTAATCAACTGATCATGTTTTCATTTATTTTAATGTGTATACACACACATACACACACACACACACACACACTATGAGTTATATAAATTCTATAGTGCTTTAAGATTCTCAATGACAGTATCACTACTTTAAAGTTATATGCAAACACACACACAAACTTTGTCATATACAACTTTATGGGATTACAGAAAACAATATGTACAGAACTTTAAGTAATCAAACAAAGGAAAAATTCATGCATGTTTTGTCAGTAATAATACAAATGCAAAGTATAGGATAGTAGCTGATTTTTAAAATTCAACAATCTTTAGCTATCAGAGAAATGCAAATGAAAACAACTTTGAAATACCACCTGACACCTGTAAGATTGACTACGATAAAAGGTACAGATGACAGCCTATGCGGAGCAAGGGGAACACTCCTCCATTGTTGGTGGGAGTGTAAGCTTGTTCAGCCACTCTGGAATGCAGTAGGGCAGCTTCTCAGAAAACTGGGAATCAATCTCCCCAAGGATCCAGCAATAACACTACTGGGCATATACGCTAAAGATGCACATTCATACTCCAAAGGCATTAGTTCGCCTATGTTCATAGCAGCATTATTTGTAATAGCAAGAAACTGGAAACAACCTAGATGCCCATCAACTGAAGAATGGATTAACAAACTGTGGTACATCTACACAATGGAGTACTACTCTGCAATAAGAAAAAATAGTATCCTAAAATTTGCAGGCAAATGGATGGATTTGGAGAATATCCTCCTGAACTATATATCTCAAACCCAGACAGATAAGCAGAGGATGTACTCACTCATTAGTGGACTCTAAACAAAAAAGTAAAAAGCATGTCCAAGCTGCAAACCACAACCATTGAACAGCTTGGGATCTAAAACACCGTGGACCGGCACCTTGGATCCCACTCCCTCCAGAGGAACACCTGACCCATTCTTGATGTTGGGGTGAGGAAAGCACATCTCTCTGGAGTGGATGCTGAACTAAGCTACCTTGGGACCTTAGGACCTTCTGCCCTTGCTGGGGACGAGATAAAGAGATGGAGAGAAGAGACAGTGATGGGGAGGGGCGGGAGAGGAAGGGAGTTTGAAAAAGGGGATACATGGATAAAAAATGAGACTTTATTCATAATTTAAAAAAGGAGAAACAGAAAAAACAACAATAAAGTTCAGAAATTGTAAAATGTTAATTATATGTTGTAAATGAGATTAACAAATATGTAGTGATTAAAACATCCAAGGATTCAGACTGAATCAGCAAGAAAAAAACTGGGAAAAAATAATTATTTTAAGCAAATTAATTTCTTATCCCAAAGTACAGTGTTTTAAATAAAAAACATTGATGCAAGAAATACTTGTGTTATTAAACAATTATGGAATATTGCTATACTATATCAAAAATTTAAAGTGATAATAATATACAGAGAAGTCAGTTTGGAAATATGTTATTTCTGAATAAAGAAGCCCCACATTCACTTATTTAACAAAGATAGATCAAATATTATATAAACAAAATGAGTATTGAGCTAACGTCAATTTGATGAAAATACAGCTTTACCTTCACCAGTAATGGTAATTCTGCTTTCTCAGATTTGCTGGAAAAAAATTAAAGCTCAGGAAAACACTTTTATTTTGCTATAAAACACAAACAAATAATGAGTCATCATTGCTTTTGTCAATTGCTGGGACTTGAGATAAGGCAATTAAGGAAAAGAAGTAATGCATCAGTTTTTTGTAAACCATAGAGCAAAGAAAATGCCATGGTCCTTGTACTAAAGCTTAGAAACTGTGAGAAACTGACAAAGACAGCAGTCATTGAGTATCCATTTGTAACTCATCACATTCATCCCTGGAGTGAATACACATGACCATATATAGTGATGTTTTTGTTGCTATTGTGAATCCAGCCTTTAATGGCTGTGCCTCTTCTCCAGCCCTAAAGTGCTATTTTTTAATAGTTTAAAATTTCAAGTACAAGGTATTTGGTTTTCCCATAGCATTTTTCTTCTTGTGTTGTTCTTTCAAAAATCTTCCTGGTACTTTTATTAGAATGACATTGCATTGTAAAAGTTATTGGCATTGTACCTGATGCAGAGAAGGTGCTCACTGATGTGAGTCCAGAACCAAAGTCAAATGGGACGGCTCATGCAATTCCAGCACTTTGAAAGCAGAGAAAGAAGCATTGAGTTGTTGGTTTTTGTTTGTTTGTTTGTTTTGTTTTTTAAGTAAGCTAATAATTATTATTCAGAATTTCCTTTAAAATAAAATCAGTTTAATTCTTTTTTTCTTTTTTAATTATGAATAGTCTGATTTTTTATCCGTGTATCTCCTTGTTCAAACTCCCTTCCCCCTCCTGCCCTTCCCAGTTACTCTTTCTTGAGATTTTGAAGTCAGTAAAAGCTCCACAATAAGACCTTGACTCAATAAACAACAACCCCAAATACACAAAATAGTAAAATCAAGTGAGCTAACAGCAACAAAAAGATCCCAAACCTTTCTATTTGGGGAAAATATCTGAAATCCTTTAAACAAAATGATGTTACAGCTCTAGACTAGAACCAGCCATTCTTGTAGCAAAGATTCATGTATTTTGTACCAAAACAAATAATCTT
Source organism: Sigmodon hispidus (assembly GCA_004025045.1). Lineage (NCBI taxonomy): Eukaryota > Metazoa > Chordata > Mammalia > Rodentia > Cricetidae > Sigmodon > Sigmodon hispidus. The sequence continues at coordinate 7,041 of PVIH01024107.1, forward strand.
GACTTTGACATTGTACATTAATGTTATTCTTGCATAAAGTTTACCATATTAATCACACTATTATAATAATATAATAAATTATATTATAAATTTATGTATTTAAATCATTATACATTAAAATTAATATTTTGTATACAATTAATATATTCATAAATTTTCGCTAAGATGCAATGACAGAGAGATGAAATAAAATACAACCGTGAATTGTAAATACAGCAATTATGAATACATACAAGGATGTTTAGGAAAAAGGGAGATGGTCTTTTAAAAACTGCTTTCATGTTATTCTAATTTTTGAGGTAGGTAATCAGAACAATATAAGGCAGATAATATATAATTTACTTACTCTTTCCCCAAAACTGTAAACTGTTTAGATTTTATGTGACTGAATTTGTGACTGTGATGTTTTTGCATTATACAAAAAACAAGCAAATTACTATAATAGATTTCTGGACTGGACTTTTGGGTCAAGACCAGAGGTTTGACCAGGAGTCTGGCAGTCCAGCATTCTGACAGATCCACAGAGACACACTCAGTCCCACAGAGTCACACTGACCCTTATATTAATTTTATGCTGATCAGCCTAGGGCCCAGGCATGTAATTCTCTAACTCTACTCTTAAACTAACCCATGATTCTTACCTTGTTCATCCATGAAGCTTGGTACTTTTTCTCAGCAGCATTTCAACTTCTTTCCTCTGTGTCTCCTGGCATCTCTGTGGTGTCTCTGCTTAGATGTTCCCAAGGTTTTCTTGGTCTGGTAGCCCTGCCCACATTTCCTGTCTTTCTCTAGCCGATCAGCTTTTTGTTAAATCAGTAGGAGAGACAAATATTTACAACATACCATCATCTCACTACAGCAAACAGAAGAGAAGCATTAACATGATAAATGACTTATCTAGGAAGATGTAACTAAAGAAGCAAGGAATATTTTAGTTTGAGAAGGTAGACATTGCATAGAATGCTTTTTTCTCCTTCATTGGAGAAAAGCTAAGGGCAACAAGCTTTCAGCTCAAAGCACAGTACAAAGGGAATCCTATGGAAGCTCAAGCTACACTCACTTTTCCCTATTAGCCAAAACTCCCAAGTAACCTGCCAACTAACACTTATAAAGCAAATAGGTTAAATGCTTACTTCTAGGAGTAGTTGGCCAACACAAAAAGAACTCCATTGTTTTTACTTTCTGTGGCCCTTCTATTTTGTTTTAATATATATATATTTATTTTTTATTTTACTTTTCTCAACTATGTTTTTGTTTATTTTTATTTATTGATATATTTTTAGGGGATGGGAGTAAGAACATGAAGTTTTATTGGTAGGGAGAGTCTAAGAGAAATTGGGGAAGAAAAAAATGATCACAATACATTGTATAAAAAATTCATTAGAAAATATAACATAAAAAGTCACTCAAAGATTCCATTATGGGCTCATACCCATCAGTCTAGCATTGGGCATCACTAAGGTAGGAGACCACATACTTCAAGGCCAGAGGAGGCTAAAGTGTAGCTCCAATACATGTAAAAAATGTAAAAATTCAGGTTTTATGTCTTTTTATACAAAATGATCAGAGAATTCTAGTTGGAAAATGTTAGACAAAAGGTGGAAGCATCTTTCTGTGTTTATTTCAATAATTCCTATTTTGTATTTTTTAATCAAGTTCATATGTAATTATTTTGTATATGACTATAATTCTAGTTGGAAAATGTTAGACAAAAGGTGGAAGCAACTTTCTGTGTTTATTTCAATAATTCCTATTTTGTATTTTTTAATCAAGTTCATATGTAATTATTTTGTATATGACTATAAATGTGTTTGTACTTATTGGAAAAATGCTTGGTAAACAACTTTTAAAAGGGAAAGAAGCTAATCTACTAACAAATAGCAAAGCTTTCAAGTTATTCCATTGTTTATCTGAAAGAGATCAATTTCTTGGGGCAAGCCTAAGTGACACAGAGAAAAGCTTATGGACAAAATACAATTTTAAAAATTCATATATGCAAATTTTGGAATATGTAAGTAAAAAATTCAGTAAAAGTAACAAAAAACACACACTAAATGTGTACTAAAATGATAGTATGACTGCAATTGACCATCAGAATGAAGAATGAAGAAGGAATAAGAAAACTATGAAAAGGGTAGAGAAACCTGAGTTCAATAGTGCAGTGAATATTTAAGTGTATGTCTCAAGAACTGCCTATATGATTATATTTCAACAGAAACCATAATAACTTCTTTCAACAATTACTCAACATGGAAAGAACTACCCTATTATCAAAAGCATTATCCATTTTCTACAAGTTAGAAAAGTTAGTATCATGAATTTAAAGAAAGAAATGTGTTGGCACATTCTCACTGTTTGTTAGGATTTTATTTGTTAAGCAATAAAAACAAAGCTGAGTAAATTTTACAGAAAAAAATCTAACCTTAATTTGCATTCATTTATGTGTGTGGTGACTGAAATGTTTGTGTTCTATGTGTTCTGTTCCCCTCATATTTGAAAACTTCCTTTTCAATGATTTACTTTAAATAATGCACTTGTTGATGGAATGGTGAAATATACATAAGGGATGAAAAAACATAAAGTGAGGATGCCACATTTTTAAAATTTTCCCTGTATTTTAATTTAGGATGTAATGCTTTCCTCTTCTGGTACAATTTCCAGCATTTTATGAAAAGCTGGAACCATGTCCACTTTGCCCCACCAGCTTTGGTTGCCATCATCAACACATCACATATGTATAAACCATCTGTCATCTTTTGGCTTTATCTGAACATCTTCACAAAGAGGCCATCTGCTTCCTTTCTTTAAATATCTATTAATGTACTTCTCTTATCTATTTTACAACTTTTTTTCATATGTCAAGAATTCAATTACATAGGCACATATTAGTATGTCATTGACTCAGGAGGAGACTAAGACAAACTCCTGGGAGCTGGAAGTTCATGGGTAATATTTGAAAGACAAAAATAATCTAAAATGGGGGTGAAGCACATGGAAATAAAAGCCTTACAAAGCATGAAATTGATAATAGATGTAAGATTCCCTGGAGAGCCTTATGCACATGATTTCAAAAAAGCTGTCATTTCACTGTGGAGAAGAACAATATGAATTTACATTAAAATTTATTTTCACTATCAGAACTATGTTCCTTTTGCAAAAGTGCACTTTGAAAGAGGCATACTTTTAGTAGAAATACAAAAGAAAGAAAGCACAAATAGAGGTTTTAATTGCACTTGTACAATTCTGGAACAACTTTTTTAGGGGACAAGCTTATCAAAAAATTTCTGAGGTTACATAGGAAGCAGACTTTTAATGTGTGAGGGTGTTTGCTAAAAGCCAAATTCTCTGATGAACTTTAAAAGGAGAAACATTTAAAGCAGTGAACACTTTATTTTCTACTTCCCCAGGAGCAAAGCTCCAAGAGAGAGTTCAGTAGATAAAAGGATGCTTCCAGCTGTGCTGGGAGTTCAGAGTAGTGAGATTGTAATTGGGACAACAGGTTCAAACACTCATTACTCGCTCTTTTCTCACATTAAAAACTAAAGCTGAAAATAAAAACAACCACAAACTATTAAAATTTCCATTTCTTTATATACAAATGAATACTTGCATAATTTAAAGGTTGTATATGTATTTATGTATATATTTGTGTATATTCATATGGAACCCAGGGTTGTTTACAGAAAAGCATTATTCTTTTTGTCTTTTAAGATCATAGACCAGTAACTTTTTTTAGACATACTCTTTTATTGATCCTTTGGGAATTTCACATCATGCACCCCAATTCCACTTATTTCCCAGTTCCTCCATAATCACCCCTCACCCCTTGAAGTTCCCTGGCAAAATTTTAAAACATTAATTAAAAACAAACAAATCAAGAAAACCAGTAACTCCTAATCATTCATTTAGAATACACTATTCAAAGCCACTTTATAATAAGCCTGAGTTTTTACCTTTGTGAGGCATGTGTGAACATCAGCCACATGGCACTGAAAATCTAAATACAGGTCATAGTTCTAGAGAGGATCTTTCACCCTCGTCTGCCAGAATCAATGTAATTTTCGCTTCATAATGTTTAGTTTTATATATGTGTATATATATATGTATATATATATCATTGTGATTACTTCTGTTGTGTGATCTAAGTATTAAAATGGTGCACTCCTGCTTCAGAATCCAAAACATTACACTTAAACACCTCCCTTTGGCTGGTGTATCTCTGTATTTTGAGTAATACATTGTCAGTGTAAATGGAGGATCCCTCTCTTCTAGCTCTTTCCTTGGAAGCACTCTGTAGTCAGAAGTTTCTTTGTCCTGCCCTAACAGTCCCACAACAATTTAGTCTGAAATATTCACACAAAGGCATATATTAATTACAAATTGTTAGGTGTAGTCAGAAGTTTCTGTGTCCCACATGGCCAGTCCGGCAGCTGACCATTCCTAAATAAACAAACAGAGGCTTATATTAAGTACAAGCTGTTTGGTCAATGGCTGGGGATTATTACTTGCTAACTCTTGCTCTTAAACTAATCCATGATTCTGTTTATGTTTAGCCATGTATCTTGGAACCTTTCCTCATTACAGTATTCTCATCTTGCTCCTTCTGTGTGTGCTGATATCTCTACTCTGCTCTGCTTTTTGGCTTTCAAGAATCTCCTCCTCTGGTTGCCCAATCTCTACTTCCTGTTTTGCTCCAGTTTGGCCCATGGATCAAGCTTCTTTCTTGCTCTTACTCTTTTTTTTTTTTTACTATCACTAATTTTTTAATTAAAAAATGTTTTATCTTACCTATCACTGTTCCTCCTTCCTTTCTTCATCCCAGTTCTCCCTCAGCTCCCCCTCAACCCCCTCACCCCCGCCAATTTTATGCTTCTATTCATTCCTCAGAGAGGGTAAGGACTCTGAGGATGAATCAATGCAGACTGGCAAATCCAGTTGAGTTTAGATTAAGCCCTTCCCCCTTATCAATGATGAGCAAGGTCTTCCTCTGTAGAAAATGGGCTCTAAGAAGCCAGTTTATGCACTAGGAATAAATTCTGGTCCCACTGTCTGAAGCTACACAAACTGTCTAAGCTATTCGACTGTCATCTTCATTCAGAGGCTTAGTTCAGTCCCATGTAGGTTCCATCGCTATCATTTCATAGTTAGTAAGCTTCCAAATGTAACTCTTATTATTAAACTAACCCACAATCTTATCTATGATTAGCCACAGGGCTTGGTATCTTTTCCCAGTGCAGTATTTTCATCTTGCTTCCTGTGCATCTCACTGGGGTCTGTTGCTCTCTCTTTCTCTTCATAGCATTCTCCTAGTTTGGTTACTCACCTCTACTTCTTGTCTAGCTTCTGTCCGATTAGCTTTTTTATTAAACCAAAATTTACAGTGACAAATATACACAGTGTACAATAGCATAGTCCCACAGCATATCTATGGCTATGGCTCTCTCTCTCTCTCTCTCTCTCTCTCTCTCTCTCTCTCTCTCTCTCCCTCTGTGTGTGTGTGTGTGTGTGTGTATTTATAGACCTTGCATATCAAGTACATCAATTTCTCCTACCGTATCCTGCTTATCAAATAACTTGTCTTCCCTGTGGCCTGATCATATGAACTCAAATACTACATTCATCATTTACTTGTAGTGTGAGCTTAATCAAACTTATTAGCTGTTGGAAAGAAGTTGGGAAATACAGATAAGGCAATTGGACAACATAAAAGCTCTATTGAATGCCATTTATAATATAAAGTCATACAGTGTTTGAAGATGCCTTTATTTAAAGACATGGCCTTAGACTCAAACAACATGTACTAAAGTGGTTGAATGAGTATAGTTAGTATCACAGATTAGGCTATATAACTGTGTTACTGGTGCTTCTTTATAAAAGTATTATGTGACATCAGAAGAAAAACCATATTAAATATATCCTTCCTTCAAGATTTCCAAAGACTAAGAAAGATGGCATAGTTAAATCTGCAAAACTGAGGATTTCTAAAATAAAAGTTCATTAAATAAGTACTAGAGGGTTGTAGAAAAGACAGAAAGCAAATAGAAACTTGGAAGCAGTGCCTGAGAAGTTCTAGAAAGAAAAAAAATTATTGTAAGTTCAAGAACAACAGAGAAGTCCAATATTTTAGGAACAATTTTTTACAGGCAGAAAAGTGGGCTGTTGTAAAAGAGGATAATGAAACCAATATGTAATCTTCACAATACAATCCTACTGGTTACCTTCTGTAATTTGAGAGTAAGACCCCATGGCAAAATATGCCACATATGTAGATAACAAAACATAGAGACATCTAGCTGATTCTCAGTTGAAACATCCTCCCGACTAGCTAGTGTTTATTGTGTTGGAAGTTGCCATTCATAAACATAGAGGAAAAAATTTATCACCAATCTTTCCCAGTGATAAATCTTGCAAGCAACAACAATGACCTACTTGGCATGATAAACCCATTGATGTAACAGTGACATGAATGTTATAGGTGTAACCAATAATTATTTTATTAGATTTAAGACCTACTTCATAAGATGGAACCAATACTTCACACTGTCAATGAGATAAAAATTATCTATGGCTGTATAGAACACTGGCCCTATGATCACTTATTAAATTTATTGTTATCATTTAACTAAGTTAACATAGCAACAAAACAAATTTTAATAACTTATTACTCTGCCCACACATTATTACATTGTTCAACCCTTGTCACCTAAACTTCTTGTAGTAGATTGTAATTAACACAGAAGCTCAAACTGGGAAGACTTTGAGATGCTAAGTAAAGTGGGATGTCTACATCACATCTCTCTACAAGCTTTAGAGATCTATATGTAAATAGAAAGATTTAAAGAGCTAGAGGGGAGGAATGTCTCCAAAGAAACAGTGTTTTTAAGACACAAAAGAGGAGACACGTGTGGACATAGATATGACAGTCTCTGCATGGAAGAGGGGAAGTGGGTATAAAGCCCTATCTCTGGTTGAGACTATTTTGCTGTTAGTTAGAAAAAGAATGTCATTTTTCTTTAAGAGTCATTTCTGCTTAATTGTTCATACTTCAGGGCAGGTCAATACAAATATGTGTCAGTTTCTCTCTCTCTCTCTCTCTCTCTCTCTCTCTCTCTCTCTCTCTCTCTCTCTCTCTCTGTGTGTGTGTGTGTATGTGTGGGATGTATATGTGTTTTAGAGAGAGAATATGAAAATGTGTGGGTAGGAAATAGTAAAAGGTTTGTGATGAGTTGATGGATAAAGATGAATACAATCAATACAAAATATATGAAACTTTCAAAAAATAAATAAATACATTATTTTGAAAAGTACAAAACACATGGAATTTTATTTCTTTCCTACTCAAATATCTTTTGTTCTTCCCTTCTTCAGAGACTCTTTTATTGGCTAAGCACCTAGAAGTCTATGGAAAGAAAACTCAGGGTATCCAGACAGGAAAGGTCCATGATCAAAGAACAGGAAGAGACTGTTGACCAGAAATTGGAGAAGCAAAATCAACTAGAATTGAGAAACTGGAAGGTAATGTTAACAAGGACCTCTCAACTGTTCTCCATGCCAGTGTAAGTCATGATTGTCAGAAACAGTGAGAGGAAATCTATAAGGCATACCAAATGCAGCATTGAATCCAGAATCCCTTGCTGTGGGAGAACTTCTGAGGGAGATGTTCCCTGTGTTGCAACTTTAAAAAATACTGGCTTCTCATGAATTCTATTGTTCAACCAGAGTTATCAAAAGCATGAAATTAATATTTCCTAAAATGATGTTTTCTTCATGTGTTGAGTTCATATGCATGTTTCTGCAGCCATTAAGCTGAAAATTAGAAATATTCAAAGGACAGACAACCTTTGAGAAATGTAGTAGTTATGTCAAAACAGATATACTACCCACACCAGCCTCCAGACATAGTCAACCAACTTTCTACTAGTACTGATTCAGTTTAAGATAAAGTTTCAAAACAAATGTTCCTATAGTTCACACAGGCAGAAAAATTCATTCTGCTTGGTGAGATGGTAAGATGTTTGACTGGTCCTGTATTGCTATGATAGGAAGCAAATTTATTTGCTGTTTTCACAACTCAAAGTAGAATCTGAGAATTCCTTGCCCTCAAAATTAGTTTTTACAATTTTACTTTCAGTCTTTTTGTAAAACTGGTTTCTAAATAAAGCATTCAGTGTATAAATTATCAGAGTGCTATGCAGGTGGATTTGTCCTTGGTTCCAGCCACAGCTGTGCCTATGAAATACAAAATATGGCATTTAATTTGGGAAAATTGCTAACGGCAGGCATGATTGTACAGGGGGAAGTCACCTTCAACTGTCAGTCAGGGAGAGACAAAGGTGATATGAACAGCAGAGGTTTTCTAAATGTTTCTGAGCTAGAATTGCATTTGGTGGCTTTTCGGAGCCACTGAACATTGAAATGTTGAGCTATTTGCCAAGCACATACAGCTGTGTGTCTGTTTGCCTGGAGTGTGAGTTGGGGGCCTGAGAAAATGAGGTTAGGGTAGCAGGATGTTTAGTACCACCAGCTCATCTATTATATGCCTATTGTACTGGTCAGAATGGTTTCCTAGGTGGAATGCATACTATAATGCACTTTCACATTCCTCTCTACTGCTGGGCTACACATTTTATTCCATTCCTTGGCACAGTCCAAGTAGCATTATTTTACAGTGCTGCAATTATTCTTTTGACAATTCAGGCAGTTGTTATTTATAGATAAAATGTGATGGCACCACACATCTCTATACTCATGAATACAGGTGGCAAAAGCTGACCAATTATTCAGAGGCAGCTAGATACATAATACATTTTAGTGTTTGTCTGATTCACATCCCTACTCCACATGTAGAGGCTTCTTTTCTCTGGGCTGAATTGCATAGTTTTACTATAAAGAGGAGATGTCCTGATTCTGAAACTCTGTGGTATACTGGATTGGATTCAAAGGTTTACTCCAGTCTTTGGGTATAATTTATCAGTGTGAACATTCACTGATTCTACAGCAGACAAATAATCAGACTCAAGACACCAACAAACACCCAATCTTGTTAGGATGTTGTCATTTTTAACTGAAAGTATGTCTTCCTTCTTTCACACATTTCATACTTTACAGTGTCAATTAATACTGTTGAAACATAATTTTAGTTCACAAATTGTTTCTTAATGCTTATGTGTCTTTATTACTTAACTATATCATAACATAGATAAAAAGTCAATGGCACATCCATCTAGTACTTTATTGTCTCTAACAGAGAAGAGCAACAAATCTAAAATGGCCTTTTATGTTAATCCAGTTAACTTATGATAGGTTTATACGTATTACAAAGAAAAGTAAGATTTTTCTAGACTTGACATTCCCCAAATATCCAAGACATTATCTTAGTCTCATGGACATAAACTTCAAAATGTCAACTGCATTTACAATTATGAATATTAGTGAAATTCTACTCCTGAGGGACATAATAAGGGGAAAAATACTTCATAGATGTTTTTAGCAAAAGCAAATAATTTGCATTTTTACCAAAGGGAAATAACACCTTTAATATGAAATATCCCTCAGGTCTCTTTTATGGAAACAAAATTCAAAGCCACCTGCCATTTGATGAATCTAATAAATTCTTGCTATAGTATATACTTCTCTAAAGTATTTGCCAGTATTTCTAAAACTATAAATAAAAAAGTAAATGTAGGTATAGAAGTCTCACCTGTACAGAGGGAAGAATAAATGCAACATAGTTTAAATGTGCTGTTCTTAGTAACGGGAGTTGTATAGAAATTTCAATGTACAAACAACTTTGTTTTTGCTTTTCTCTTTGTTTTTTCTAAACTAATGCTTTAAAGATTACAATTATCATCTAGATTCAGTTTGTAGTTAAAATACATGTCAACCTCATTTATAGTCTTAACTTCTGAAAGATTTAAATCCATTAATTCATAGTCAATTCATAGTATGTCACATTACAGATATATTTACTTTTATAATTATTAGGTCTGATATCTTTTGGGCATGATTAGCTATTGCCTACATGATCTCAAGAAGCTGGAAGCACAATTTCTTCTAAAAATTTCATCATAGATGGGGTAAATATTCTTCAAGCCATACCCCATAGTGAGATACTACTAGCAGTTTATAGATACTTGCAAAGAGAGGTTCAGTCTTCCTTGAGAATGTGTCAACTGATAAGATTAACATGATCCTATGGATAGCCAAACACTCATGCATACATTCGCAGTGCTCTGAACTTAATGGGTTAGCATTTCTGATTTTAAGGATATATATATATATATATATATATATATATATATTGCATCTTCACTCATGCTTTTTTTATTATTTGCTCACTAAATAACATCAGATTCAGTGGATTTCCAGTTTATACAGATTTATCGTCTAAAATACAGTTCTACTCACATGTCCCAGTAATTCTATCATGTATTACACGTGATGACATATGAGAGTGTCACATGCCAGAATTTCTTCATGTAACATAGTATATATTTTCTTTGTTGCTGATACACATGGAAATTAGAAAAAGAAGACAAGCTGTACATCTATTAGTAGGTTAACTGGAGATCATCTTGAGATCTCTGCTTGGGGAAAAAGAATAAGCTCTGCACAAACAAATATTGAATTAAATAGTCCTGTAAATATCCAGAATGGGATTGGATTTACAGATTTTCAGTGTCATATTAAGCTTTAATCTTCATATGCCATTTGTAAAAACCAGTCACTAGTTGTTATAATAAATGAACCAGATTTATATTTCACAGTAAATATCATGTACTTACTTCATATACTATCTCATTAGCTTCTCTACCAGTCTATGAAGTCTTCAGTTTACACCCACTTATATACTAAGAGACCAGACACAGAAAAACTAAATAGAGTTCATACTCAAATCTGGTTTCTATCTTCCATAGTGCTTGCAATATTTCAATGCATTTAGTTTTTAACTAATATCAGCAATTTTAATTTTATTTTATTAATGTATTTGAAATGAGGAGTCTCACTATGTAGTCTTAGCTGGACTTCAAATCTCTACACAGACTAGGCCTCCTTAGTGCTAGGGTTAAAGGCCTATAGTATTACATAGGACTCCAGAAATTTAAATTTTTATAAGGAGTTTAATTTTACTATTAATTGCAAGAATAATTGTAACAATAATATTTTTAAACAATTAAGATTATTGTCATCTGAACAAAATTCCAATCATTTCTCACAATTGTTTTTAGAGTCAAGTCTTTCTTGCCTTCGTTCAACATTGTTCTTTCTTTCTTGCTGTACCTCTTTATCTCATGGAAATTAGCAAAGAACATTTAGCTCAAAGTACGAGACTAGATATAACACTTAGAGATTCCAGAAACTGGCAAGCACCAAGACCAACTGCAAGTTCACAGTGCTTAATGGGAATGTTGGAAGTCACAAATCTATTAAAACTCAAAGAATAATGGCAATAAAAGTTCTTAATATAGTAAGAAAAAATTTACCCTGCTGTCAATAATAAGAATATTTTATAATATATTTTATAGCTAGTTCAGTCTATTTTTCTTACAATTTTCTTATGCTATGAATAACCTGTATTTGCTATGTAATAGTTACATTTCTTTCTTTTCAATGAATTTTTAGACAGAAGAATGATAACAATACGCCCCTCAATAATGGCCATATAACACATGTGAAGGTTCCTTCTTACTAATTTGTACAATGAGGTATGATTCTGTCACAAAAGCAGGGGGAGCCTAAGCTGAGAAACAATGTTTGTCACATTTTTAAAGAAAGAAAAAATGGGTTTGGGAAAGTACGGTGTGATTCAAAATCTGATAGGAACTGGAACCATTTGTAATATAAAATCTTAGTATATCTCACACACACACACACACATTGTTCCCCAGTAAACAGCACCCCAGTAATTACCCCACACAGCTCCCCAATAAGCACTCCCCCCACACACACTTCCTGTAGTTTTGGTGATTTCTGACCACAGAGTGAATATTATATATATATATATTGCATATATAATCAAGATATATGTAATACATGTTAGTCTTACTTTCTCTGGCTTAAACCATTTACTATCATAATTCTTGAAAAACATATAATTTTAAATAAACAACCACATTTCTTTTATCTTTCCTCTATTAATTGACCCCTATATGAGTCCATATCTCATCTACTGAGAGCCATGCTAGAGTAAAAATGGTTGAGCAGTATTCATTGTAGTACATTATTAATTTAAATTTCTTTATATGTATCCCCCATTTCTGTATATGCTTAAGCCTTCACATTTCTACCCACAACTAATTAATCTTGAAAATTAATACCTAATCATATGTTAATGTTCTGCTTTGCAAATGTTTTCTGTAATTTAATTTCTAAATAGTTTTAAATCAATATTTTTTAGTTGAGGTTTGCTATAACTTTCATGGGGCATGTGGCAACATCTACACATAACTGTTTGTGCCTGTTGACACTGAATAAAAAATGTTCCCAAAAGCATTATGTATATAAAAAACTGTTCACCAGTTAATGGTGGTATTGTTTTTTAAAAAATAAACTATTTATTTATGAAACTATAATAGAATTATATCATTTCCCTTCCCTTTTCCACTTCTGAACCCTTCTCCATATTTGTCCCTGCTCTCTACCAAATTCATGGCCTTCATTTTTATTCATTACATGCATATATATTTCTGTAATTATTTTGTAAAGTAATAAAATCTTTAGAAAGTACAACCTTGCTGGAGAATGTGTAACACTAGGCACAGGGTGAGGGTGCACTTTGAAGGTTCTAATCTCTGTGCAGATGAAAACATGATTAGCCACGCTTTGCTTGTGCTGCTGTGTATTCTCTGACTGTTTGAATGCCTTTTTCAATGTGACATTTCACTTTATCACTTCAACCAATAAATCAAAAGAACCCCTTCTCTTTCCCTAGGTTTTTTTTTGGGGGGGGTCAGGGTATTTAATCATAACAGAAAAGTAACTAACAAAGGGGCATGGGATGTTACACATAACTAGTAACAAGGGAAACGTGTTATGATTATTGTAAGAATTCCTTGCAGGTCTTGTAGGTAGCAGCTATGAAAAAATGTGCTATATGGAGGGCATGCCCCTATGCGTGGCTACGGAAATCTGTGCCCACCTGTTCTCTTATAAGGAGAAGTATGTGGAAGTTTAGTTCTTTTTTCCTTCTGCTTCTCTTTCCTTGTACCCGCCACGCAATTTCCCAAATAACCCTCGTGTGGCAGCTAGCTGGTAGTGTGTCCTCACATGCAAAACCAGCAATTATGAATAGCAAAGCTCCTTAAACTCATGCTGAAGGTTTGAAACATAATACAACAATATACAAAGGTAGGATTTCAAAAGAACAATTGCATCACAAGGACACTGACCTCATCATGTTATATGGATTCTGCAGAGTAGAGGTAGTAGAAACTTAAGGAAGTGAAGCTTACATAGTTTCTATACATGTTTTTGTGATAAAATAAAAAGACCCCAACATAAAACCAGCTACACTGAACTTAATAGAAAAGAAAGCAGGAAATACTCTCCAATGCATTGGCACAGATGACCACTTCCTAAACATAACAAACGGCAGCCTACGGAATGGGCAAAGATTTTCACCAACCCTACAAATGACAGAGGACTGATCTCTAAAATATATAGAGAACTGAAGAAACTAGAGCCCAAAATCCTTAAAAACCAAATTAAAAAAAATGAGGTTCAACACAAAATGTGAATGAAGTCTGGAGCCACCTTTGGGACTGCAGGATTAAAGTACCACCCATTACATGTGACTTCTTTATTTCCAGCTGCAGGTTCCATTTTCGTAAAATACAAATTTTCACCCCTGTGCTTCTCAAATGTCTGCTCCACAGTGTGAGTCCCTATTACTGTTTTAAAAGGCATGCGTGTTAAACTGACTCTCCAACAAAATAAAACTAAAAAGCTTTCTGTAAAAAAAAAAAAATGGGGTTCAGGACTAGAAAGGGAATTCTCAGCAGAAGAATTACAAATGGCTGAAAGACATTTGAAAAAGTGCTCAACATCTTTAGCCATCAGAGAAATGCAAATCAAAACAACTTTGAGATACCACCTGACACCTGACATACTGGCTAAGATAAAAGACACAGATGACAGCCTATCCAGAGAGGATGTGGAGCAAGGAGAACACTCCTCCACTGTTAGTGGAAATGTAAACTTGTTCAGCCACTTTGGAATGCAGTATGGACATTTCTCAGAAAACTGGGAATCAATCTCCTCAAGGACCCAGCAATGCCACTACTGGGCATATACCCTAAAGATGAACATTTGCACCCCAAAAGCATTAGCTCAACTATGTTCATAGCAGCATTATTTGTAAGGAAAAATGATATACTAAAATTCGCAGGCAAATGATTGGATTTCGAGAATATTTTCCTGAGCGAGGTCTCACAAACCTAGAAGGATAAGCAGGGGATGTACTCACTCATAATTTGGCTTTAAGCAAAAGCATTCTTATTTCATTGAAAGATGATGAGTGAATAACATGATTTAAAACATCTACACCCCCACACACACGCACACACACTAAAAAACAAACAAACAAACAAAAACCCTCCTGGTGTGACTGTAGAAAGATTGCTTAGGAGGAATTTGTGGTGGCCATAGTTCATCCGTGGGCATTAGCTGTGACCTACTGTGCTTTCTTCTTCTGTACCTGAGCCTAACCTGGCTTGAAGAACTTTAGATTTTATTTTTTATGTTTGATGTGTTTTAGAGAAAAGAGACGTTTTATTACTCTTTTTTTTTTTTTTAGCTATCCTGAATGTTTTGTTTTTTTTATAAAGTTCGATATTGATTTTCAAAAAACAATAAAACATTATAAACAAAAAAATAATATTGTCAAACCAAAAATAGTCTACAAAGTAACTTACAGGAGAAATTTTTTTTTTTAGCTTCAGAGCCTTAAGATATGTCAATGTCTTCTTTCTCTTCGGCATCACAGCAGGATCAAAGTAAACAAAAACTTCTCAAATGGAATACTCGATTTTAAAAGTTATATCTAGACTCACAACTATCTTTCAATTCATTATTAAATCTGGCTCAAATTGACTTAAATAATAACCAAGAATACAAGGGAAAATGTGCTTACTGGGTATGTACACGTTTGCATATAATAGAAATAGCTGTGAAATCTCAGTCTATGACTTAATAGAAAAATCAAAATCCTAAGACCATTCAACAATGTAGTTTATAGGCCTGATCATCTATGTAAAATAAAATGTGACTTAGAAGATGCACTCTTGCTACAGAAACAAATTAACAACGATTAATTATCCCAGATGGGAAGAAAATGACTCAGGTGTAAGATTCAGATTATATGATTCCAGAACCTAGAACTTTTCTACTTCCCCTAGAAGACCAATAAATCTATTCTAAGTAACAAATAAAACAAGTCTACTGTTTTTGTGCTAAAATTGTCCAGTCTAAAAAAATAATGGTGAAAATTATGAAATAAAAGAAATGTTAATTCTAGTTGAATATTTTCTGTTGATAAGCATAAATTAATCACTTGATATAAAATTGAGAGATGTAATCATTTTATTAGCTGTATAAGACTGAGAGTATTATAACTCCATATGACAAATAGAAAGAGGAAGAGGCTAAATAATTTGCCCCAATAACAAAGCATTTTTTTTTATTTTTTTCTTCTTTATTTTGTATTTAACAAAAAAAAGTAACATGAATTTAAAATGAGGAAAAGTTAACAATAACTATGAACAGGATAAGATTCATAAGCATGGCATATCAAGGGTGGTAATGCAAATAAGATTGCTACACATATATTTACTATGTGTTCAGCTTTCCCTCTGAAATTTTTTTTCCCATCCCTGTATATCCTCATTCAAGGTCCCTTCCCCCTCCCAACACATCTTGACATTTCTCTTCTCTGCAGCTCCCCATCCTTTCACTGGGCAGGGAGCAGACAGTCCTATGGTCCCACTGATCCAATAATGTTTGGATCAGTCACCACTCCTGGCCAAATCCAGTTTTGTCCAACCTCCCTCAAGAATGAGTCTGGTATTCCTATAGTTGGAGTGGGGTTCGAAGGATCAGTCCAGGGTGTTTCTGAACCCAAGCTGTTCGGTGGTTGTGGTTTGTCGCTTGGGTATATTTGACTTTTTATTTCTTGTTTGTTTGTTTAGAACCCACTAGTGAGTGAGTACATCCCCTGCTTATCTCTCTGAGATTGTGATACCACTTCTGGGTGTATACCCTAAAGAAGCACATTCACATACCAAAGGTATTAGCTCAACTATGTTCATAGCAGCATTATTTGTAATAGCAAGAACCTGGAAACAACCTAGATGTCCCTCTACTGAAGAATGGATTAACAAACTGTGGTACATCTACACAATGGAATACTACTCAGCAGTAAGAAAAAACGATATCC
>PVIH01024108.1:0-23472 GCA_004025045.1 Sigmodon hispidus
TATATATTTTAGAGATCAATTGTCTGTCCCTTGTAGGGTTGATAAAAATATTTTCCCAGTCTGTAGGCTGTTGTTTTTTTCTTATTGACTATGTCCTTGCCTTATAGAACCTTTTTAGTTTCAAGAGGTCCCATTTATTGCTTGTTGTTCTTAGTGTCTGTGCTACTGGTGTTAAAATTAGTAAGTGGTCACCAGTGCCGATATGTTAGAGGGCATTTTCCACTTTCTTTTCTATCAAGTTCAGTGTAGCTGGATTTATGTTTAGGTCTTTGATCCACTTGGATTTGACTTTTGTTCAGGATGATAGCTTTGGATCTATTTACATTTTTCTACACACTACCATCCAGTTATACCAACACCTTTTGTTGAAGGTACTCTCTTTTTTCCATTGAATATTTTTGGCCTGTTGGTCAAAAAACAGGTGTTCACAGATGTGTAAGTCAATGTCAGGGTCTTCAATTTGAATTCATTGATACACAAGTCTGGTTTTGTGCCAGTACCAAGCTGTTTTTTATTACTGTAGCTCTATAATATAACTTGAAGTCGGGGATGGTGATGCCTTCTGAGGTTCTTTTGTTGAACAAAATTGATTTGGCAATCTTCGCTTTCATGTTATTCCAAAGAAAATTGAGTATTGTTTTTTCAAGGTCTGTAAAAAATTGTGTTGAGATTTTAATGGGAATTGCATTGAATCTGTAGATTGTTTTTGGTAAGATTGCCATTTTTACTGTTGATCCTACCTATCCAGGAACATGGGAGATCTTTCTATTTTCTGATATCCTCCTCAAATTCTTTCTTCACTGATTTAAAGTTTTTGTCAAATAGATCTGTTATTTTTTTGGTTATAGTTACACTGAGGTATTTAATGTAATTTAAAGCTATATTTAAATATTAATTTAAATAATTAATTTAAATAATTAAATTTAAAGCTAAAATTTAAATTTTAAAAGGTGATGTGTCACTTATTTCAATTTCAGCCCTTTTATCTTTAGTGTGTAGGAGGGCAACTGATTTCATTGAGTTAATCTTGTATCCTTGTACCTTGCTGAAGGTGTTTATCAGCTGTAGAAATTCCCTGATAGAATTTTGTGGGTCACTTATGTATACAATCATATCATCTGCAAATAGAGATAGTTTGACTATATTTTCCAATTTGTATCACCTTAATTTCCTTTCATTCTTTTTTTGCTTTAGCTAAAACTTTGAGAACTATATTGAATAGATAAGGAGAAAGGGGACAGCCTTGTCTAGTTCCTGATTTTAGTGGATTTGCTTTGAGTTTTTCTTCATTTAGTTTGATGTGGGCTGTTGGCTTTTTGTAAGTTGCCTTTATTATAATTAGGTATTTTCCCACTATTCCTGATCACTTCAGGACTTTTATCATAAAGGAATATTGTATTTTGTCAGAGTCTTTTTGCCATCTAAGGATATGATCATGTGTTTTTTTATCCTTTAGTTTGTTTATATGATAGATGATATTTACAGATTTGTGTGTGTTGAACTATCCTTGCATTTCTGGGATGAAGCCTACTTGATCATGTTGAATCACTTTTTTTATATGTTGTTGGATTTTGTTTGCCAGAATTTTGTTGAGAATTATTTGCATCTTGGATGCTCTAGAGCTTTCATGGTGCCAGCTGTGGTCTGAGCAGACTGTGCTCTGCCACCTAATCTGTGTCCCATCTTAGAGCCTGGGTTCAAAGAGTGAAAGTCACCACTTGATGACACACCTCTCAACTGTGTGTCCCTTTTTCCTTTTTTTAAAACAAGAACCCTGAATCTATTCTGTCTTGTTTAGCTTTTTTCTAACCACAACCAATAACAATTTTTAACCAATTACCCTAAACAATGACAATCATTCATAACCCATTGAAAGACCCAAAATCACCCACTTCACAATTTGGAAAAGTGGGTGCCACGTTCATAAATTTACTTCCTGCTATCTGAGGAGTGATGGCATCTTTAGAGGATCCTGAAAAGAAAAAGTGTTATTAATTGTCAAGTCTTGAAATATGTATCTGTATCATTTGTTATCCAGTCTCTGCATAACAGGAAAATGCATCATTTATCTCAAATCCTGGCTAGAGTAGTCTATGAGGCTGATGCATCTCAGCTAGTGACCTCAAAATTGTTCAGAGCAGCATGTAGTACAAATCTGATCTTTGGTTTGTGTTTGTCAGCCTGGTGGCTTTTTCAAAGTCCATGTAAAATCATCTTTGTAAGGTCCCATCCTCCTTTTGGATAATTCCAATTCACAATTAGACAGTGTTTTGGATCACTGCAGAAAACTGATGAGAGACTAAAGCCCAACACAGGAAGCTAAATACATATCTATTATCAAAAGAGGATTAGTAACAATAGGACAGTCCCTTGTTTTTAGTTATTCTTCTAATAACTCTTCTAATATGATACAGAGATTTTGCATTTTCCTTTAACAAGTATGCTTGTGCTTAGAGAATGATAGAGCCACACTCCAATTCCAAAGCAAGTTTTAATTTATAATTTAACTGAGACTTTAACTTTTCTTGTAAATTAATATAGAGGTTAAAAAGAAAGATTTTACCATATAATGTATATTGGTACCAATAAATCCAATATACTTTTCCTTCTGAATTGTTTTTTTTTTGGGGGGGGGGTAGCCTCCCATTTGTTGTAGATGTCTAGATGTCCAAGAATTTTAACCTCTTGAAGATGGGTATTTCTGGTTTTCTGTAAAGACAAAAACTAAAACCTGCCCCAACCCTTTTTTTTTCTTTCTATTTAAAGAATTGTAATAAGGATGGATAAGTCATCAATGGATATTTTCTTGAAGTTTCTCTGGCTTAAATTGAGTCTTTATTATTTTTGATGGTACTCATAACTTTTCTTCACTTGTGAAAACAAAAGCAAAACCCCTTCCCCAATGAGGCAAATAGCCTGACTTTCATTCTGAGGTCAGTACAGGCTGGTTTAGCTCAGCTGGTTTTTTTTTTGTTTGTTTGTTTGTTTGTTTTTGTTTTCTATAGTCCAATGCTTTCTAGTAGTTGTGGTTCCTTCTCATTAGCATTGAGAAAATTCAAAGTTAATAAAGCATTATGTAGTCTATTTGCAGGGGTCTATGGTATTCCTTTCTGTTTATTTAGTATTTCCTGTAGAGTTCAATTTGTTCTATGTTTGCTTGCCCTGGAGAATTGTGTGATATTCATGTAATATGCTTTATATTATAATAAGCAAAAAATAAGTTTCATTTTACTGAAGACATTCTGTAGCATACTCTTTCTTAATCTCTACAGGTATTCCCATGATGAGCATAAGTTCGAGCAAATGTGTGATTACAGAATCAGCCTTTTCTAAACTCAAAGCAGTTGCCCATAGAAATCCTGAAAACTTGTCTATTGTATGATGTACATATCTTAATTTTCCACATTTTGTAAAATGAAATACATTCATCTGCCAGATTTGATTTCTATGTATAACTTAAGGAAGGGCTATTCTCTGCTGGCAATAGAGTTTGGTTGTAAAAATAAAGAGGTAGAACATATTTTAACAATTTTTTGGCTTGTTATTAAGTGATGGAGAAATCTTTTTTTTTTTAATTCCATGCTATTGGTATGAGGTTTCTTCATAAAATTCTGATGTCTCTAGCACATTTCCTATTAATAACTTATCAACTTCATCATTACTTGTGCTGATAGACCTGGCAAACCTGTATGGGTCTGACTGTGTATTATATAGAAGGGATAATCCCTAGTCTTGATTTTTTTCTTGTAACAGAATAAATAATGAAGTTAATTCTGACTCATCATTAATAAAATAAGCAGTTTTAATGTGTAAAACAACACTTCCTGCATACTAGGAGTCAGTGACTATGCTGAGAGGTTCAGTAAAATCTATCAATACCATCACAATAACATATAATTCTGACTTTTAAACAGAATGATAAGGGCTTTGAGCCACTTATATTTTCTGATTTGTAACCTGCCTTTTCTGATTTGTTTACATTAATATAAAATATAGGGTCTCCAGAAATTGGTTTATCTCATACAACACAAGGAAGAATCCAATTTTCAAAGTTTTCTTTAAAAATTCATTTTTTTATTGCTTTGAGGATATTTGTTGCTAATATCTCCCAAAAGCTTACTGCAGCCTATTTGCCTAAGTTTATTTTCTACCTATAATTGGTAAATTTCTTCATTAGTAAAGTTGCAACAATTTTCTCTGGGTCCTTTCCTGTTAATTGGTGAAGTCTTAATTTTTCTTTAAAAATCAGCTTAGAAATATGTTCCACATATGTCTTTAATTTTTAACTCAGTTTATGTGGTAGAAATATCCATTTGAATATAACAATTTCTCTTTGCATTAAAATTTCTGTAGGAGAATACATAGATGGTAAGATAACTAGGATGCAATTAAGATATGGATCCACACAATCTGCATGTGCATCCTGTAATTTGTTTTCCATCAAAGCCAATCCTCTCTCAATTTCAGGTAAAAATTTTCTCAGACTATTTAAGTCCTTGTCATTATTTAAAGTTTTGAACAAATTATCCAGTTCATCATTTTTTTAATCCAATAGTGGGTTGTAAATTGGCAATGCCTCTTATTAATCTTTGAAAATCATTTAGTGTCTTCAATATATCTCTCTTAATTTGTACCTTTTGGGGTGTAATTTTTTGTTGGCCTCTTCTGTAACATAAGTAATTAATAGAATCTCCCCTTTTTATTTTATCAGAGGCTATTTGTAGTCCCCAAGTGGGTAATTATTTTATTTCCTCAAACATTTTTTCTCAGGTATCAATATTTGAATAACCAAACAGGATATTGTTCATGTAATGATAAATTATGAATTGTGGGAATTTGTTTTATATTCATTCTACTGGCTTTTGTACAAAATATTGGCATAGCATAGGGCTATTTAACATAAGGACCCTCCACTGACACCTTTTTATAGGCTGAGAACTATTATAAATGGGCACTGTAAAAGGTATTGTAGGGGCTGGAGAGATGGCTCAGCGGTTAAGAGCACCGTCTGCTCTTCCAGAGGACCCGGGTTCGATTCCCAGCACCCACATGGCAGCTAACAACTGTCTGTAGTTCCAGTTCCAGGCAAACACCAAGGCAAATAAATAAATAAAATAAAGTTTAAAAAAAAAAAAAGGTATTGTAAAAAAAAGTGTCTTTTAAATTGATAACTATAATTGGCCATTCTTTTAGTAAAAGAGAAGGCAAAGGAATTCAAGACTGTAGAGAGCCCACTGGCTAGATCACCTTGTTTATGGTCCTTAAATCTGTTACTATTCTCTACTTTCCAGATTTCTTTTCAATGACAGATACTGGAAAATTCCAAGGGCTTTGATTCTTTTATATGCTGAGCATTTAACTGCTCCTGTACCAGTTGCTCTAAGGCCTACAATTTCTCTTTTGTTAACAGCCATGAATTAATCAATATAGCTTTATCTGTTAGCCATTTTAAATGTAGTGCTGTGAGTTTATTTGAAAGATCAACAGCTGTTGTACCTTGTGTCTGTACAGCCTGGAAAATTTGTAACTGTTTCTCATAATAACTTCTAATATTTCTCTCAGAAATATGTGTTAGTTTATGATTTATTTCTGTGTTTGGAGGAATTTTAATCTGTGTGTTCCATTGTTGTAGTAAATCTCATCCCCATAAACTTGTAGCAATGTTAGCAGCATATGGCTTTAATATTCCTCTCTGTCCTTCTGTTCCTATGTACTCAAGCCATTTTGCACTGTTTTATTTGGGATAATGACCCAATTCTTCAAAACTAAATATTTACCTCCTGAATGAGCCTACTTGGATGCCATGACTCTAAGAAGTTACTGATACAGCTACCCCTGTGTTCAATAAAACTTCAATAATAACATTACTCATTTGTAATATTAATTTTGGCCATTGTTCATTAATAAACATTTGCCAGAATATTCTTTTTTATTTTTTTCTGATTTTTTTTTCTTTTTTATAGATTTTCTGCCATTCAGTGAAGTATGTGTTTTTAAAATAGGTTTTAACTTTTTAATTGTTCTGGGAAGGTGTATCCT
The DNA here is from genome assembly GCA_004025045.1 of Sigmodon hispidus. Classification (NCBI taxonomy): domain Eukaryota; kingdom Metazoa; phylum Chordata; class Mammalia; order Rodentia; family Cricetidae; genus Sigmodon; species Sigmodon hispidus. The sequence continues at coordinate 6,040 of PVIH01024108.1, forward strand.
CCACTACAGCAGGGTAAGATTGCACTGGATTGGATAGGGGGGCTTTTGATAGCCCTTTTTGGGAGGTTCCCAAAGACAGAATGTTACCTTGCCTGTTCCTTTTTGATCAACATTCATTAGTTCAATGTTTGCCTTTCCCACACCTCCTGCATACTCCAAGAGTGAGGGGTGTTCTCTTGGGGTTATTCTTAACAGAGGCCCTATTTCTGGGAACACCTTGATTACAATTCCTAGGCCTTGTTTTCCACAATTATAGCATTTAAAATTTTGACTTTTTTTATATACCTCTAGAAACTACCTCTCCTAACCAATTACCATCACCTTCATAAAAATCAACATTAATTGTTTCATGAATCCAGTCTTCTAAGAGTGCTCACCTTGCTTATAATGATCTTATTATTTTTTACATTGTGTATTAGCATTCTCAAATGCCAAGGATTTGATTATTATTTGCCTTGCTTCTGAATCTGGTACCATCCAATTTACTGCTGCAGATAATTTCTGCAAAAGTCTGTAAAAGTTTACTTTGGGCTTTGAATTATTTTTGTGAAGGATTCAGCTTTCTTTCCAACTTCTTCTATCTGATTCCAAGCATTTAGTGTCACTTTGTCGCATAAATCAAGAGTGTGTTTATCATGTAGGGATTGCCTGTCAATATCAACATAATTTCCTTTCTCAAGAAGTTGGTCTTGGGAGACTTCTATGTCCCTGGCTCTGCTTCTTTATTCTATTGTTTTAGCCTCCTCCTTCCACCATATTTTCTACTGTAAAAGTAGCTCTGCTTTCAAAAGAGCCGTAACCATATCTAACTAGTCCTTAGGGGTGATCCAGTTATATGAGGACCATGAATTTAACATGTGTTTTAAAATTGGCGAATGCATCTAATATGTCATAATTTGACATACTTGACTCTTCATAGTTCTAGCATTTGTACTGGAATCTAATTAGCTTCTGTGATATTTTTATCATTTTGTGATTTTTGTAAAGGTTACTGGTTATATCAGTGTTAGCTGTCTGATAACCTTAGGCTGTTTAGTGTTGCCTTAAATAATATTAGTGAGGTCTGTTCTTTATAATCCTTTGTTTGTGTTTGAATATCTTTGTGTTTCCTCTTAATAGACTTTTTAAAGACTTTTTGTAAATAATAAAACAAAAATAATCCAACAATAATATTCATAATAAACAATATGATAAACATTATGAAGTTAATCCCATCTATTTCATTTATCTTTTTCTTTACTGGTTCTAACATCAAAATGTCTAGAAACCAAGCACACTCCATTGCCTTAAACAAATTCTCTCCCTTTAAAAAAATTTGATGTGCTCAACAATCTAGTTGTCAGTGACGATTCAAATGGCTATAAGGTGTGCTATCTACCTAGAGTAATAGCATTCCAAAGACAGTTCCAGAAAGAGAATGAATCTGTAACCCACCAGGAGAAAGAGGCTTCTGTCTGTAAAACATACTCAGATAAAGGTGCAACAGAAACACATATGAGTGCTCTGCCTATAGCTGAGGGCTAACTTATAACAGAGAGCCTAACCAGGTGGCAATTACTCCTCCAGCCATGTGGTGCTCTGGCTGGTAAGTAACTTTTTTGGGGAATTTGTGCCCTAAAATTGGATGCCAAGTGTAGCAGGAATTAAGATTATAATGAAAGTAACTCAGAGCCAAATATTGAGGAAAGGCTGAAATATCAGAGTGAGGAAACACCACAGTCAAATCTCACCTTGTTGTCTTTCAACTTCCTCAGCCTTGCTCCTGGTTCTGCCTGAGTTGGTTTCCTATATGGCCTTAAATACCCTTCTTGGCAGCTGTATCCCATCCACATTAGGATTAAAGGTATGAACTACTCTATTTCCTAGCTAGCCTTGAACTCACAGAAACAGAAAAATTCTATCTCTGGAGTTATGGGATTAAAGGTGTAGGTTCCCCACTCCCACACTTTCCCTGTGCTGGAATTAAAGGTATGTGCCATTGAATCCCAGCTGTTTGTGCTTGTACTCAAGGATCAAGAAATTCCTGAACTGTCTGCCTATGTTTTGACTATGTGTGTTATTTCTGAATATTTCAGGTTTTATTAAATATGTAACATGTCATCACAGTTACATGTCACCTTCACTCCAGGACCAACTACTGTTCATCTCTTACTTTTCTCAATGATCATTAATGAGACATTCTACTTCAGTCTTGTTCGTGTACACTGCCTACACATAAATTATTCCTTATATTCTAGTTAGGCTGGATCTATTCTATCTGCCTTCATGTTGGCCAGTTCTCCAAGATTTCAGAAACTTTTCTGTGAACAGAGCAGCACCAAAAATGGGAAGCAAGAATAATATGAGGAAACACACTGATATTTTTCTCTCTTTTCTCTCTGCTCCCAGAATCCGATGTTGCTGATTTTGATGGCAGGAGCTCACTTTTGTACAGGTTCAATCAGAAGATGATGAGCACCCTCAAAGATGTCATCTCCCTGAAGTTCAAGAGCATGCAAGGAGATGGGGTTCTATTCCATGGAGAAGGACAACGTGGAGACCACATCACCCTGGAGCTCCAGAAGGGCAGGCTAGCCCTATACCTGAACCTGGGTAGGGTCAGACTCATGCATAAGTACTAATTATTGTTGAGGCCATAGTTAAAGCTCAGGTGTCTTCCTCTATTAGCCCCCACCTTTGTTTTTTTTTTTTTTGTTTTTTTTTTTGTAGCAGTCTCTCGATGAACTTGTACCTCACTGATCTTGGTAGTGTATGTGTGTGTGTGTATGTGTGTGTCGTGTACACATGAATATGCAGGTATACATATATACACACACATATGTGCAGAGAGAAACATTAGATAGCCCCTCTTTTTCTCTGACCTAGTGCTTGGACAGAAGATCTCTAACGGACAAAATAGATTATGTTTAGGATTAGGCTGGATAGCCAGAAAGCTTTTTAAGATCCACCTATTTCTGTCACTAGGCATTGGGCTAGGCACTCACAGACATACACACATTTCACTTTTATTATTGTACTACCACTACTACTATTATTACTGCTACTTTAGCACATGGCTTCTAGAGATTCAAGTTCAGGTCTTTAGGTGTTCATATCAGCTGATTTTTCACAAGGTCACTGTAACCTGCATGGGAGCATTGCTGAAGCACTGTCTCTGGGTGATCTATTTCCTTTGTCTTTATGGGATTAGAATAGCATTTATTCTCACATATTTCATCATCTTGTGGGGTAGAACAGCACTTACTTATTTATTTTGGCTGGAGATATCATTCTTTGATTAAAGGACAATATTTCTATGTAATGGAAGCTACAGTTAAGTAAGTTTTAAATATTACTTAATATACATACTTAACCTGAATTTTATGGTTTCTCAGTTAATATTTGCTTGCAAAAATGGAAAGAAAACATATTGCTATTAATATTCATTATCAAATAAGCAACAAGAATAAAATAATTCAAGTCTAGGAACAAGCCCAAGGTACAGAAGTGACATCAGAGCAAGCTATATTTCAGTCATAAAGAGGGAACATGAGACTCTTCAATGTGCAGCCTCACTCCTAACAGCAAACAATGTAGGTCTTTGTGCTGGTCTTCCTTAGGTGGCAACTCTAAGCATGCTCTTGACCTTCATGGTTAATATAACAACAAGAAAAAGAACCTACAGATATCTAAGATTATTTGATAAAATTTATGCCTAACATAGAAGATGAAATATAAACTGTGGAATAGGGAGATGGTTCTGTTGCTAACTTTCTTGTCAGGCAAGCATTAGAACCTGAGTTCAATCTCCAGAACCCACTTTAAAAAAACAGACTTGATAGTTCATGTTTGCAATCCCAGTATTTGGGAGGCAGAGACACATGGGTCCCCTGGGATCACTAGCCATCTTCCTAGCCTACTTAGTGGTTTCTGAGCCAGTGGGAGACCTTGATTTAAACAAATAGACAAAAATTCCAAAACAAGGTAGACAGTAATTGAAGAAAGAACAACCTCTGGTGTATGCATGCACACACACACACACACACACACACACACACACACACACACAAATAAGTTTAAAAAAAGAAAAAGGTTAAACTGAAGACATACAAAACACACTGTTGTTCAAGTGGAAGTTTGTATTATCTAATTATCTGTGTTGTGTCCTTTAAATGCAGTATTGACACTGTGGTGAAATTTTTCTAGGTTGTTGCCCTTGTACTTTCCTAGGGTAGAACACAGGATTTTTTTTTTAATTTATATTTTTAGTTACTTACGAGGAATGAGATTTCTCTCATTGTTCCATGGGGTATGGGAGTGACTTCCCTCCCAGAAATCACAGGCTTCATTTCAATTGCCCATGGCAATCTGCCTTCTGTAGAAATACAAAGGTAAAAACCACATGGGCAGGTGGAGAATAAAGGTCAGAAGAATTGTGTGACTGGGGATCTGTACTTAAATATTGAACAGAATATCAACAGAGCAAGCAGGTTACTTATTCTTAACAAGAGATTGATGTTTTTAAAGTGAAGCAGAATGTTGGGTGACCGCAGTGAATACAGATGTAGAATAGTGAGAACTTTGTTATAGCAGAGTTGGGTGTCCTTTGAAGCCCAAGGTCAGGGATGTGAGGGGAATGCCCTGGACTGTATCACAATTTACCAAGACAGTATGAGTTACCACAACTCAGAAGAGGCCAGTTACCATTCCTTTTATAGCTCATATTAATTTCAAGCATTTAATTAAGACAACTAACATGTATTTACAGAATAATTATCAAGTCTTCTAAAGAGGATTTTTTTTTTCCAATTTTTCTCCATTTTGAGTCTTCTTTTGGGAACTTAAATATATATATATATTTATATAAATAAATAAACAGATAAATAGGCAGATGCATTTGTGTGTTTGTGTGTGTATGTGTGTAGTTTATTACAGTATTTGTTTTGTTGGGATACACAGTCTCATGCACCCCACCCTGACTTTAAACTTGTTATGGAGCTGAGAATGACCTGGAACTTCTGGTTCTCTAGCATCCTCTTTTGCGCTATTAAGATTACAGGCCACATGCTCTATATAAGCACTGCTGAAGACGGATCCCAGGACCTCATGGATGCTAGGCAAGCACTCTAACAATTGAGCTATGCCTCCATGCTTCCTAGATTTTATTTTTAATTTTTTCTATGATACCTGTCAAGTTTATACGTTCTCATTGTTAGTTTTGAAAATATACACTATCAAGGCCACACATGAGAGTTTATTTAAGAGAGAATTCTCAGGCGGGTGCAGAAGCAGAGGAGCAGAAGTTAGGGGACAGAGAAAAGGACCGGAGCATATGTGTGCAGTCTCTTTTAAGGGAAGGGGCATGTACGAGTTAGGGTTAGGGGTCCAGGGAGGTGCTTCTATAAGCAGTGCCACCAGGTTTACGCAGCCATGCCCAGGGGCATGCCTCCATACAAGGTATATCCCACCTGAGCTGAGTTGGCTCAGCTACATGGAATGCCAGGAATCCCATGACTGTACATCAAGAAAACATGGATCTGAAAACTCTTCCAATCTTACCTAGTATCCTGACACTAATCAGTAAGATGCTGTTTGTTCTCATCAAACAATAAACTACTAAATATCAGGTGCCCAACATTTAGGTGTTAAGCTGTGAGGATGATTGTTCAAGTTGACCTCAGGTTCTGTGGCATTAATTGTGAAGTAGGAAGACTAGTGTTTTAGACAATGTGAATGGGTATGACTTATTCTTCATAACTTCTGCAACTTATAAAATAATCATATTTTGAACTATGTATTTATTACCTTTTGCTGTGCCAAATCCTCCAAATAAGCACCTTATGGAAGAAAGGATTTATTTCGTCTATACAGCCCATCTATACAGTGCAGTCCATTATGACAGGTTAGCAATGTCAAAAGCAGTTGATGGCCTTTGGTCCCCTTGTATCTGCAGTCAGGAAGCAGGAAGAGATGAATGTTGTGTTCTGCTCACTTTCTCCTATGTATTCACTCCCGGTGTTGAGCTGCTAAAAAGTTGCTGCTCACACTGAAGATAGGTCTTTCTACATCAACTGTTTAGAAACTCCCTCACTGACATACCCAGAGGTTTATCTCCAAGGTGATTCTAGATCTTGCAAATTGGCAATATATATTAATTTTCATCTACTAGCAATTGAGCATTGAACTTAGCACTATTGGTCTAAAAGTTTTATTTGTAAGTTCCTGCTTTAAAAATGTTTCTACCTCAAGCTTTGTAACATTAATTAAACATATCAACCATGCACCATCTAAAAAATGGCACATAAACTCCTTATGAGAACACCTTTATGTGGCAGCAATGTCACAAAAGTTGGACACTAATAAGAAACAAGGATAGAACAACCTATACTGTATTCCTAAGACCAAGATTCATATTTCATTGCTTTAGTGATACTTAGAGATTTGGCTTGTCTTTTTGAGAGGGCAGCTGGTGTATGGATGTGATTAAACCAGCTGGAATCACTTCCCTTGTTTTTACTATTCTCTCTTGCATCCATAGGAGACCATTTGTGAGTCCTGCCTACTATAAAAAACTGTGACAGAGTCATGCCTTTCTAGTTCTGGCTAAGCTATGGAGCTATAATTTGCCATGGCATTTTGTATAATGCCTTTTGGCCATTGTATTGTACCATCTCCCTTTATCACAGCTTTCTGCTCTCCAATTATTCAGTTGTTTTCTGAATTCCTCCACTCCTACTCCTCAACACTGCTTACAAGCAACAGACTAGTAGGACTGAATGCAGTACTGAGAACACAGAGATGGGACCGAATGGGGTACCATCCTATGCCAGCAGAAGGAATGGAGAGAATTTTAGCTTCCAGTCATGTAGCGCTGAGTGGTAGGTAACTAGTTCTCTGTGTCCTTGTGAATTGTGAGTGACATAGCTTTTTTAAAACCAATTTCTTCTTCTTCTTCTTCTTCTTCTTCTTCTTCTTCCTCCTCCTCCTCCTCCTCCTCCTCCTCTTCCTCTTCTTCTTCTTCAACACTCTATGAAGGAGTTTGGAAAGATAGCCCAGTGGTTAAGAGCAATTCCTGATCTTGCTGAGAACCACAATTCAGTTCCTTGGGTCCATGACAGGCAACTTAGAACTGCCTATAACTCTAGCTCCAGGACATCCAATGCCCTCTTCAAACCTTCATAGGCACACACACACACACACACACACAGAACAAATCTTTAAAAATACCAAAACAATATAAAGAGTATTGCTGATATAAGTAATTTGACAAGGTTGGAGTGAGGAGTTTTTGGTAAAGTGCTTGTTTTTCAAAACTGAGGAGCTGAATGTGACCTCTAGAACACACAAAGACTTGTTATATTACCACAAAATTACATCCCTAGGACTGGCAAGGTAGAAACAGGTAGATTCATTGAACTCTGCCTAGCCAGCCCATGCTTTCCTTTTCAGGGTAAGGGAAAGGCGTGGAAAAAAAGGTGAAGCTAAAAATGTAAACATTAGGGTGTAGTATCACAAATGAGACTCAGGGACAGTTATCGGGGGAAGGCTGAAATATCAGAGAGAGGAAGCACCACAGTCAGTTCTCACCCAGCTGTCTTGCAACTTTCTCAGCCTTGCTCCTGGTTGCTTCTGTCTGTGGCTTCTGCCATTAGCTTCTCCCAGTATCTTCTGTCCTCTCTGAGTTTCTACAAGCCCTTATACACCTTATCTCATCCAGGTTAGGATTAAAGGTGTGTAGCCTTGAACTCACAGAAACAAAAGAAGTTTTGTCTTTGAAGTTATGAGATCAAGGGTGGAGATCACCAATCCCAGCTTTCCCTGTGCTGGGTTTAAAGATGTGTGTGACTGATTCAGCTGTTTATCTTTGTATTCAAGGTTTAAGAATTTCCTGAGCTGTCTGCCTGAGATTTGACTGGGTGCTCTCTTCCAATATTCGAGTCTTATTAAATATGTAATATATATCCAAATTAGGGCTAAAGAGATGACTCAGTGCTTAACAGAGCAGAGGTTGAGCAAGCAGTTCCCAGGACACACATGGGGAGGCTCACAACTGCCTATAACCTTGGGTCCAGAAGATACATGCTGCTGTTACCTCCATGGACACCTGTACTCAACTGCATATATATACTCACAAATACACACACACACACACACACACACACACACACACACACACACACAAACTAAAATACTGCATGAAACTTTGGCTCCAGATGATTGGGGGTGATGTTGAGGCCTCCATGGACACCTGCACTCAAAAGCACATATATACTCACAGATATAAACATACACACACTCATACAAATTCTGAAAATAAAACTTCAAGGGACTGCTGGAGAGATGAAGGGCAGGTAAAAATATTTTTGCTCTTACAGACAATCAAGTTTCAATTTCCAGGATCTCCTGGCATCTCCGAACTTTTGATCCAAAATTTCAGTTCGAAGGAACTTAGTGCCCTCTTTTAACCTCTAGAGGAATGAACATGGCACACCAGTACCTGGGAACACAGTATTCATACATATAAAAATTTAAAAACCCTAAAATTAATAAATCTTTTAAGAGTACAAACACACCTTTCACATATTTATTCCAATAAGGCTTAAACAGAATTTATGTCATCTTCAAACTAAACAGAAAAAAAAGTTTCATTTAACTTGAAATAATTCTTTTGTTTGTTTCTGGCCCCAGAGCCAGCTTCTTCCTCATTATTTCAGTTGTATTCTTTTCAGGGGTTCATGAGGATTTTTATCTTGTCTTAATAAACTGAAAATTTGTTAAAACTAGATAATTGAACATCAAATGCAACTGAGATAAAACTGGAAACAGGTGTCCTGAGATAAAGACAGTGACAGTGTACTGAGAATTGTGTTTTTAACAGTTTCCATAACAACTCTCTAGATTTCCAGGGGAGGTTTCATTAGATGATTGTTGTTCTCTCTTCATCAATACACTTCTAAGCTACTAATCTTCAAAAAGAAATTTTTTCCTGAATTTATTCTATCAAATTAATTTTCACTTGCTTTAATATAAGATATCTGCATTTTAGTGAAAAACATAACTAAAGAAAAAATGGGTAGAATTCATTCTTTCTTTTTTCGAGTCAATTAAGAAGTAGACTTGTGGGATGGGGAGATGGCTCACTGGGTGAAGGTGCTTGCTTTCAGGGCTGACAATCTGAATTCAAACCCTGGGAACAAGAAGGCAGAAGAAGAGAACCACTTCCCACAACTTTTTGTCTGCTCTACACATGCTCTTCGTTGTATCCTCACACTCACATCATCCCTATACATCAGTAAACATATATAATAAAAACTGAACCACAGGTATGGACATAACCAGGTAGACAATATTAAGAACCTGTCCAGCATGTTCAAGACACTGAATTTATTCTGCAGCCATCAAAGAAACACACAAGTGAAACTCTTTGTAATTCAGGGGGCATTTAGTAATTCATGCAGCATTAATATTATAATTTAGAAGTATTCTTTCTAAATAGTAAAACAGTTATTCTTACTGTAAAATATAGAAGAAAAGAAAATCTTTTTATGTGGCAAATTTTTGTACTTTTTAATGTTTTAATGTTTTTGTATAGTTGTGTTTAGTGCACATTTAGACATTTCTATTCTACTTGTACATATCCTAAATTAAGAATTATGAGTAGTTATTTTTTAGCTGTCACTTTTAACTTCATCTAAAAACTATAGTTTTAACTCATAAATATTAAAAATGCTATGAGGACTTAATAGATGCTACATCAATAGCTATCTAATATTCTTTTGTTGATTTCATTTGTATGTTTAATCTCTCAGCTCAGCAAACTACTAAACATTATCTCTAATTTTTTAACCATTAGCCCCTTTTTAGCTACATATTAATTTATTGCCATAGAATACATTTCAAGAGTTCAGATGACTAAGTTAAAGGGCTAAGACTTAAGGATCCCTGTCTAATCTCTCAGCTTGAGTTTAGCAGCACAGCCAGCTGCCTCAGCCTAGATGACCATGTTTTCTTAAGTTTTTCATCAGAGATAATGCACTAATCTAGTTCAGAAAGCACCAGCTCCCTGCCTTCCAACATAATAGAAGAACAAGTTTTCTAAATTCAAAATGAATTAATGATGAAACATGTTTGGAGATTTTCTCTGTGATCTGAAATCAGGGATAGACTGTCTCTTTAACAGACTGTTCTCTTTAGCAAAAAAAATATATTATGCTTTTTTTTCTATTTCTCATATGTGAGCATGGTAGACATGTGTGAATGTAGGGTTTTACTTTTGCATTTGTGTGGGAACACATATATGTGGGTGATGTGTACCCATGTGTTTCTGCAAACGGAGGCCCACAGCTGATGTAGGCAGTCATCCTGGATTTTCTTCCTCCTTACTCATCAAGGGAGAGTCTTTCTGTCAAACACAGAGCTCAGTGATATGGGTAGTTTTTTAAGCCAGTTTGCACAGAAATCATCAGTCTTCACCTCCAGGGCTGGAATCACACAACCACCAGGTTTTTACTAGGTTATCTAGAGATATAAATTCTGATCCTATAGTTTTAAAAACAAGCACTTAGACTTCTGAGCCATCTACATAGTCCTCAAAAATAAATATTCAAAAAAAAAACCCTTCAGTTTTAAAGTAAAGGAAACAGAAAAAGTAACATACAAAAAAGAGAACAAAAAGGTTCCCTGAAAATGTATGTTACAGAAAATAGACTAAATGCAAATTGTTAGGAAAAAATAAGTAAAGGTCAGAGAATATGGCTCACAAAAAAAAGAAAGAAAGAAAGAAAGAAAGAAAGAAAGAAAGAAAGAAAGAAAGAAAGAAAATAGATTCTTTACCTCTACCCATACTAAGAGAAGTACACATTTATTGGCTTAGGGAGGCAATGCAATGGGTAAAGTTTTGCCACATCACTGTTGGAATCTGAGTTTGCATCCACATATCTATAACCACAGGGCTCATACTGCCAGATGAGACATGTATAGTTTAGAGTTTTCTGGCCCATTTGGGCCAAAGGTCCAGACCTGCCTGTGGCGGCTTTTCAAAAAAAAAAAAAAAATGATTCAAGTGCTTATATTAATTTTATCCTGTCTGGCCTATCTCTCAGGCATACTGCTAGCTAACTCATCTTAATTCAATCTATTTCCACAAAACTACGTGGCCACATGGATGGCCTGGCCTGTGGCTTACCTGGGTTCTTTACATGGTTCTGCTTTGTCAGCTGGATGGAGACAGTCTGACGTTGCCCTCCTCCTACCTGTACCTTAATTTCCCAGCCTAATTCTATGGCACCTAGCATGGCCAAAACAGTTCCTTTATTCAAAGAATGATATTCATAGTATACAGATATCATTTTCTCTTTTCTGTCTAATCAAAAAGGATGGTTTTAATTTCAACATAGCAAAATCACATATAACAAAACAGCTATTAAAGAAGAATTATAGTTACAATATCTACTCTATTTGTGTTTAATAAAATTAAAGAAAATATTGTATTGTCTACCTTATGCTTGTGAGTCTGGTGTTTTATATCTAATATATCTTCTGTAATAACTAAGAAAAACTATACGTATTGTTAGTATTTTGCATGTAGAAGTATGGAACACACTAACAGAAGGCCATGTTGAGTGTATGGTCTGGATATCCAGGGAATGAGTGGGGGAGGGGAGAGAGAGAAAAAAGAAGAGAGAGAAGAAGGGAGAGGGTTATGAAAAGGGATTGTTGCCTCATGTTGTGTCTCTTTAAAGGATGACTATGTAGACATGCCCCAAGGTGTGTTCTGTGGGTGGGGGAGTGACCACAACATGGTGATTCTGGAAGTGAGTGGCCATGCCCAGGAGGCAAGCTAGGGCAATGTCTACATGCTAACACCTGTAGTTTTCAAATCTTCTACTGCATCAAAGACCACAGAAGGATATAATGTTACCCAAATAAACAGAAAGTACAAGCAACTTCCAAAAATCTAGAAATGATAGAGATGACATGTGTCTGCCTGGACCCAAGGTTTTGTTGTAAAGTTGGGGCATCCATTTTCAGCCTATAAGCCCTGAGTCCCTGGTATACCTTTCAGTGGTGCAGGAAATCTGTCATAATTCATCATTGACTTCTCCTTGTGTTCTAAAGGATATCTAGCCATTTTCTCTGAGAAGGAGGAAACTGAAGGACCATCTTAGCTTGTTCCACCAAAGTTCAGAGGTCACTTTCCTATGAAACTTGCATGTCCAGTTTATATAGCATACTGTCAAGCCATCAATACAAGAACAGTTTCCTGTCTAGAGGCTGTTGCCACAAACAAAGTAAACTCCATATGGAGTTTCTTCAATGCCCATCATTCTCTTGAAGTACATTGGTGCTGCCAGGAGCAGACCTGTCTCACTGTCTAGAAATGTCTCAGTTCTTAAAATATTTTAAATGTCATAACCTGTAGGTCTTAAAAGTATTTGAACATTGCCTATCTAATTAACAAATATATTTGTGTACCTAAAAATCTAACAAACTATGACTGTAAGTTTGGTTATCATAGATGACTATTAATCTGCATTTCTTAAATGTACATTACAATTTTAAAAGAATTGCATAAACATAATATCTTAAACAAGAGTAGAAATATACATAAAGTATGACAAAATTGACCTTAAATTTTATCAATATACCCAAATCCATTTATATTTTTTAATCACTCCTATATCATACTCCCCCTCCTTTTTTTAAGAAGAGATTGACTATGACCATTAACCATTTATAGTGAAAACACATGTTTATAAGCAATATTTTGGGAATGTAAGCATAGCAGCTCATTAATACTTCTCTACTGATTAAGGGCTACTGGCAATTTTACAAGGGTCCTGAGCCTGGATCATCTTAGTCTTGAATCTGATGTGACATCTCTTTCTATCAGAGAATTTTCAGGTAGTCTTGGCAGATCAAACCATATTTGCCTCAAAACAATCCACAGGTTCTCATCTTCTGTAGAATCAAAAGCAGAAACTCTTTTTCAAAGCATCATATACTTAGACACGAATTTCAAGATATCTTTAAAATATATATTTTTGCTTAACTTAGAAACCTTTGTAATCATCTTTCTGCAGCTAGCTCATTGAAAGTTAAAAACTTAAAAGAAAACATAATAAAACCATAATGCAGACTCTGTGTATTTGCCACCTTTACATGGCTTTTTATATTTCTATTTCCCAATTTTAAGGGCTCTTTTAACCCCCTTTTTTCCTTTCCTAGTTTATGTTCTCTTTTTCACACACCTTTTAACCAACTGAGAGATTTTCTCCATCTGAATTTGTTTTATTGTGAATTCTTATTCATTTTCTTACGAGAAGAGCTTTTAAAGTTCTAGACTATACTGTGCTGCCTTGCCTGTTGACTCTGCCCTGCTTGGCTTTTCAACATGGCAGAGGCACTAAATCCATGCTTATTTTCTCAATTCTTAGTGGCACACAACTCTTAAAGAGCCACACAGTTTTTGCAAATAAAGCTGAGTCAGGAAGCTTTTTAAAAGAGCCTCATCTCTGCTCACTGCCAGCAAACAGAGTAGACCCAAAAAACTGCTGCTACCATAAAACTATCTTTGACTCTGTTCCCCATTTGTTCAATATAAACAGAAACATTAAATCAATCATATGCAGTTTGTTGCCTACACCAACTCTTGTGTGAGACTTCTGGAAATTGGCCTCGGTTTAAGCTACCTGTCTTAGACTGGCCAGCCATTTTGAAATTCAAGCCTGAACACCATGTAGTCTCTGGAACATGGCACACTTCATAGATAAAATTTGGAAGCCCACTTTCTATGCTCTAGAACACTTTTTAAGCTTTCGCCAGCTTTATGCAGGTATTTGGCCCACATTAGGATAGCCATCTGTGGTTAAGAGATTTCTGGCACCGTTTAGGCCCAGAGGTCCAGACCTGCTCATAACCTCTTTCCCCCCACAAAATGACTCAGATGCTTATATTAATTGCATCCTGTCTGGCTTATGTCTCAGACATATTGCTAGCTAGCTCTTTCATCCTAGTTGAACCCATTTCCATTAATCTGTCTTGCCATGTTTCACATTCTGTGGCTTACCTGGGTTCCTTACATGGTTCTTTTTTGGCAGCAGGATCAAGTCTGCTCTCTTCCTACCTCTACATCAATTTCCCTGCCTACTTCTGTGGTGCCTAGCATGACCAAAACAGTTCCTTTATTTCAAGAGTGGTATTTACAGCATACAGACAGACATTCATACCTCAAACATGGATAGGAGAATCTCCAGAAGTGCATAGGCTGGCTCATCAGGGATTGTCAAGGGCAAACCAGTGACTATCTGCAACAAAATAAAGGTAAAGGTTAACATTCAAGGCTGTCTCTGACCTTCAAAGGTACAGTATGGCATGCTTACTCACACACACACACACACACACACACACACACACACACACAAACAAACAAATATGTGTAAAAATCACTCCAAAATATAATAGCAGACACTCATAAATTATAGAAGGACTTGGCATAACATTTAAAGGAACTTAATTAGTAGTAAGTGTCAGCTCTTACATTGGTGCTAATCGAATTGTCCTTCAGTGTTACTCTGAATGCAGTATCCTCAAACAATGTCCTAGAGGGTGTCATCAGCTCTATCAAATAAGTCTACTCTGCTGAGGGATGCTTCCATTGTCCCTGCCACCTATCAGTCTGGGCACCAGTTCCTCGAAGCTGGGTAGATACTACTTTTTCCTGTGTACTTCACTCATAGTCTGTGTTTATGTAATCATCTGTCCTAACTACTATTACCGGACTACACCAACGTTGGTTCTCCCTCCATATCTTCTCTCTGTATGATCATGACCAGCACTGTTAGATAACAATGTCCTTGAGAGGGAGAGAAAGAAGAGAGAGGATATTTATTAGGGCATTAGTATTACTGAATGATGGTGAGAATTCAAGTTTTATGAAATAAATATATAATAAATAAACAAATAGAATCAGATATTAATTCACCAGCCCCAGTTTTCAAGTGTGCTAAGTGAGGCATTCTCATTCCAACTTCAGCAATAATTCAGACTACATTACTCAGTGAGACAAATAGCAATATTATGCTGTTTAAGAGGTAGGAGTGAGCAGCCCACAGGGAGATTAGCTGCCCCTGACCCCTGAATGTCACTTATACACAAGTGAGTACAGGTGGTATCCAGAAAGACACAGTGTACAAGGAAGATACACTTAGTTTTCATATTCTGTAGGGGTGGGAACATAAACTATTCTCTCATTAATATGATTATATATTAATAAAATATTATTATAAATTAACTGAATATTTAATTTAAAATTAGTGTATCGGTGGCCCAAATGATATCTCAGTGTATAAGGGTGATTTCTGCAAAGCATGATGGCTAGAATTACAGTAGCACACATGATGGAAGGGGAGAATCAACTCTATGCATATGAACATGTGCATGAGCACTTGAGCATGGACATGCATGCACACAAACATTAAATTTATAAATATTTTAAAAAATTATATTTATAAAAATGATAACTTCCCTGTAAAGTTGAGTCAAATTCTGTGTTGTGGTGGCAGCTATAATCTTTTTGGTGGAAGGACTCAGTTCAACCAGCAGGAACTCAGCAATTTCACCTGGAATAATTGTATCTTTCTCTGCTCCTGAGTGGGCAGAGACACTCCATATGACCACTGGCTTCTTCACAGGCTG
Source organism: Sigmodon hispidus (assembly GCA_004025045.1). Lineage (NCBI taxonomy): Eukaryota > Metazoa > Chordata > Mammalia > Rodentia > Cricetidae > Sigmodon > Sigmodon hispidus. Next base: position 21,715 of record PVIH01024108.1, read on the forward strand.
TTTCCTGATCTACTTCATTCATAATACTAAAAATAAATGTTTGTATATATTGAGTTATGTTTTCTCTAAATGTAGAAACTTCTTTTTTAAATGTTATTTCTGTGGCTAATACAATAAGCAGATAAGCATTGCTGTCACCATGCAATTGCTGGTGTCCCAGAACCTTAGGTTTCTTTTTGGAAAATGGGGGTGTGTATCATTTGAGATAGAATTGGGTTCTGGAATCTAAGGAGTAGCCTGTGCATGACCCTGCACAAGGCCTGGTGGTGTGCACTGCAGAGGGACAGTTCACACTGTGTTTCAGGAAATGTCAGTTCCGCTGTTCTCAGTGCTGTTGTGGGACAGATTCAATGCTGCCTAAGCTAAGACTCCATCCTGCCTTCCTCCCTCCACAGATGACAGCAAAGCCCGACTCAGCAGCATCTCTCCCTCTGCCGTGCTGGGAAGCCTTCTGGATGACCAGCATTGGCACTCAGTTCTCCTGGAGCGGGTGGGCAAGCAGGCAAACTTTACTGTGGACACCAACACGCAGCACTTCCGGACCAAGGGTGAGACTGATGTCCTGGACATTGACTATGAGGTGAGTCAATCCCAACTGAAGGTTCCAAGGTGTGGTGTCCCGCGCTACCGTCTCGCCAGCAAGAACGACGCGGCACACGTAGGATCCTTCTGCAGAAAAGCTTTAATGCGTCTTGAGAGGGAGAGCATAAGCTTACAAGATGGAGACTCCAAACAGCTAAAACCCATCCCTTATATAGGAAACTGGCCCCTGCCTAGGACGTGTCAGACTCAGATTGGCTGTAGCTCCAACGGGCGAGGTGATGCCACGGGAGAGGCAGAGCACAAGGAGTGGAAATTCCCCTTGCACCTGCGCAGTCTACATTAGAGCACAGGATGTCTCCGCCATGTTGGAATGGCGACAGTGAGTGCGGCTTCTTGTTGTAGTATGTTTTTCCCGGCCTGTTTGGGTCCGGAGATTTGTGACCTGGCACGCATGTGGTGCCGGCGGTGTGGAGCCTGGTCTGTGCGCCCGCAGCTTTTGCCCCCCAAAAGAAATGAATCACACGCTTATATACTTTACACTGTTTGGCCCATATCTTAAGCACATTACTAGCTTGCTCTATCTTCTTAAATCAACTCATTTTCATGAATCTACCCACCACGTGGCTTGCAGCCCGTGGCTCACCTGGATTCCTACATGTTTCTTCTTCAGGGGACAGATGGCGACTAGTAAACTCCACCCCTCCTTCCTACCTGGCTGCCTCTGATTCTCCACCCACTTCTATGGTGCTCTGCATGGGTCCAAACAGTTTTTATTTATATCGTACAGAGAACATTCCACCACATTTCCTCTTTTCTGTCTAATTAAAAAGAAGGTTTCAATTTCCATAAAGCTAAATTACACACAACAGAACAGCTCTCAAGCAAGAATTACAGTCACAATATCCAGTCTATTTGTATTCCAAAATTAAAGAGAATATTCCATTATCTACCTTATCATTGTGAGTCTAAAGTTTCATATCTAATATACCTTTTAAACTAAAAATAACTATACCTATAATTATTAAACCTTCAACCACATCAAAGACCACAGAAGGATATAATATTATGCAAATAAACAGGAAGTGCAAGCAACTTCCAAAGTCTAGAAAATGACAGAGATGACATTTATCTGCCTGGACAGTCACCCAAAGTTCCTTTGTAACATTGGGGCATCCATCTTCAGCCATTAGGCCCAAAGTCTCTGGCAAACCTTTC
>PVIH01024109.1:0-23469 GCA_004025045.1 Sigmodon hispidus
TTTGTTTATATGATGGATATCATTTACAGTTTTTCATATGTTAAACCAGTCCTGCATTTCTGGGATGAAGCCTACTTGGTCGTGGTGGATGATATCTTTTATACATTGTTGTATACGGTTTGCCAAAATTTTGTTGAGAATTTTCACATCAAGATTCATGAGGGAAAGTGGTCTGTAATTCTCATTCTTTGTTGTGTCTTTGAGTGGCTTCAGTATTAGGGTAATTGTGGCCTCATAAAAGGAATTTGGCAATATTCCTTCAGTTTCTACTGTGTGAAATAGTTTGAGGAGTAATGGTAGTAAATCTTCCATGAATGTCTGGTAGAATTCGGCACAAAAACCATCTGGAACAGGGCTTTTATTTTTGGGGAGGTTTTTAATGATAGCTTCAATTTCCTTAAGGGTTGTAGGCCTGTTTAGGAAATTAATCTGATCTTCATTTAATTTTGGTAGATGATACCTGTCCAGAAAGCTGTCCATTTCTTCTAGGTTTTCCATTTTTGTGGAATTCAGGTTTTCAAAATATGATCTGATAATTCTCTGTATTTCTTGGGGGTCTGTTGTTATGCCCACATTTTCATTTCTGATTTTGTTGATTTGAACACTCTGTTTCTTTTTTTTTTTTTTTTTGATTAGTTTGGCTAAGGGCTTATCTATCTTGTTAACTTTCTCAAAGAACCAACTCTTAGATTTACTGATTCTTTGTATTGTACTTTTTGTTTCAATTCTATTGATTTCAGCTCTAAGTTTGATTATCCTGCACTCTTCTCCTAGGTGAGTTCACTTCTAATTTTCTAAGGCTTTCAGCTGAGCTGTTAGGTCTCTAGTGTGGGATTTCTCTAGGTTTTTCATATAAGCATCTAGCACTATGAATTTTCCTCTTAAGACTGCTTTCATTGTGTCCACAATTTTGGATACATTGTGGATACATTTTCATTAAATTCTAGGAAGACATTGATTTCCTTGTTAATTTCTTCCTTGACCCAGAGATGATTCAGCTGAGTGATGTTTAGTTTCCTTGAGTTGGTAAGCTTTCTTTGGATTTTGATGTTATTGAACTCTAACTTCAGTCCCTGGTGGTCTGATATGCTACAAGGGATTATTTCCATTTTTTTGTATCTGTTGAAATTGGATTTATGACCAATTATGTGGTCAGTTTTGGAGAAAGTTCCATTATGAGCTAAGAAATAAGTATATTCCTTTGCATTTGGGTGGAAGCTTCTGTAGATATCTATTAAATCCATTTGAATCATAACCTCTTTTATACTCCTTATTTCTCTGTTGAGTCTCTGTCTGGTTGATCTATCCAGGGTTGAAAGTGGGGTACTAAAGTCTCCCACTGTTAGGGTATAAGAATTGATGTGAGATTCAAACTTTAGCAGTGTTTCTTTTACATAAGTAGGTGCCTTTATATTAGGACCATAAATATACAAGATTGAAATCTCCTCTTGACTAATTTTCCTGTGATGAATAAGTAGTGACCATCTTGGTCCCTTTTTATTGCTTTTAGTTTAAAGTCTACTTTGTTAGATATTAGGATAGCAACCTCTGCCTGGTTCTTAGGACCATTTGACTGGAAAATCTTTTCCAAACCCTTTATTCTAAGCCTGTGTCTGTCCTTGCAGTTGAGGTGTGTTTCTTGTAGGCAACAGAAGGATGGCTTCTGTTGTTGTATCTATCTTGTTAGTGTGTGACATTTTATAGAAGAGTTGAGTCCATTGATATTAAGGGAAATTAGTGACCATTGATTGATATTTCCTGCCACTGTGTTTGGTAACTTGTTTGTATTTCTTTTCTCTGTGCTATTCTTCTGTGGAATTATTGATTGTTTGTGATTTTGTGGGTGTATCTGGGATCCTTAGGTTGGAGTTTTCCCTCTAATACTCTCTGTAGTGCTGGATTGGTAGATAGATATTCTGTCAGTCTGACTTTGTCCTGAAATATTTTGTTTACTCCATCTATGGTGATTGATAATTTTGCAAGGAATAGTATTCTAGTTTGGCAGGCATGTTCTTTTAGTGTCTGCATAACTTCTGACAAAGCCTTTCTAGCTTTCATCATTTCCTTTGAATAGTCAGGCGTTATTCTGATGTGTGTGCTTTTATATGTGAGTTGGCCCTTTTCTTTTGCAGATCTTAAAATTTTTTCTTTGTTCTGTATGTTTTGTGGCTTGATTATAATGTAGCACACTGACTTTTTTGGTGGTCATATCTATTTGGTGTTCTGTAAGCTGCTTGTATCTTTATAGGCATTTCTTTCTTCAGGTTACAGTAGTTTTCTTCTATGATTTTATTGAAAACATTATCTGTTCCTTTGAGCTGGTATTCTTTTCCTTTTTCTATTCCTATTATTCTCAAATTAGGTCTTTTCATGGTGTCCCAGATTTCCTGTACATTTTGAGTTATGGCTTTTTTAGTTTTACTATTTTCTTTGACTGATATATCTATTTGAGCTACTGAGTCTTCCACTTCAGAGATTCTATCTTCCATCTCTTGAACTCTGTTTGTTATGCTTGTATCTGTGGTTCCAGCTTTTTCCTTCAGGTTTTCTATTTCCATCTTTGCTTCAATTTGTGCCTTTTTTATTGCTTCTATTTCAGCTTTTAGTTCCTGGCATGTTTCTTTCATAGATTTGTTCATCTCTTCAAATTTTTTGTTTGTATTTTCCTCTATTTCTTCAAGACTATTTTTCTTATCTTCTTTTAGAGCTTTGATGATCATCAAAAAGGAATTTTTGGTGTTGCATTGCTTCCTTCTGTTTCCTCTTCATTGCTCAGTTCATGTCTTGTATTTGTAGGATCACCACTTTTTTCTAGAGTTACCTTGTTTTCTTTCTTTTTTTAAGGTCATTTATTTTATTTTTTTATTCATCAAGAAAAACAGTAAATTGAATTTAAATGTTCATAAGTTAACAATAACAACAAAGAAAATAAAAATCATAAGCATGATTTATCAATGGTGATAATGCAAATAATTTGCTACACATAAAATTACTTTGTGTTCAGCTTTCCCTCTGGACTTTTTTTTCTGTCCCTGTATATCCCCATTCAAGTTCCCTTTCCCCCTCCAGCCACATCAGGTCATTTTTTTCTTCTCCAGAACTCCCCATCTCCTCCCTGGGCTGGTTGCAAACAGTCCCATAGTCCCACTGATCCAATAATACTTAGTTCAGTCTCCACTCCTGGCAAATCCAATTTTGTCCCCCCTCCCTCAAGAGTGAGTCAGGTGTTCCTATAGGTGGATTGGGATCTGAAGGGTCAGTCCAGGGTGTTTCTGATCCCAAGCTGTTTAGTGGTTGTGGTTTGCAGCCTGGGCATGCTTGGCTTTTTTCTTGTAAGTTTGTTTAGAGAGAACTAATTAGTGAGTACATCGCCCGCTTATCTTTCTGGGTTTGTGGTACCTCACTCAGGAAGTTATTCTCAAAATCCATCCATTTGCCAGCAAATTTTAGGATATCATTTTTTTCTTCCTGCTGAGTAGTATTCCATTGTGTAGATGTACCACAGTTTGTTAATCCATTCTTCAGTTGAGGGACATCTAGGTTGTTTCCAGGTTCTTGCTATTACAAATAATGCTGCTATGAATATAGTTGAGCTAATGCCTTTGGAGTGTGACTGTGCATCTTTAGGGTATACACCCAGAAGTGCTATTTCTGGGTCCTTGGGGAGATTGATTCTCAATTTTCTGAGAAACCGCCATATTGCATTCCAAAGTAGCTGAACAAGTTTACACTCCCACCAACAATGGAGTAGTGTTCCCCTTGATCCACATCCTCTCCAACATAGGCTGTCATCTGTGCCTTTTATCTTAGCCAATCTAACAGGTGTTAGATGGTATCTCAAAGTTGTTTTGACTTGCATTTCTCTGATGGCTAAAGATGAAGAGCACTTTTTCAGGTGCCTTTCAGCCATTCGTAATTCCTCTGCTGAGAATTCCCTTTTTAGATCTGAAACCCATTTTTTGATTGGGTTATTCAAGGTTTTGGGCTCTAGATTCTTAAGCTCCTTATATATCTTAGAGATCAGTCCTTTATGTAAGTTTTTGCACTGGCATCTGCCCATGACTTTAGTGGTTCATGATTAGGTGGCTCCTGGTCAGTTGTAGCACTCTGGTTTGTGTGCTTCCTGTCACCTCTGAGGAAAAGGTCTGCTCAATCACTACTTCTGCACTGTGCAAGTGACTGAATTTCAAGTCTTCAATCTTTCTTTTTTGATCAATTAGAGGTGGGGTGGCAGCTGAGCAAACTCCCTCAGCAGCATCTGAGGGGACTGTGGCAGGCAGAGTTTATCTGAGCCTGCTCCAGAGAGCTCTGGGACACACACTGCAGACAGCACCCATTCCTGGAACCGTAAAGGAATCCGATGGGAGCTCAACTCTCCCTGGCAGGGATACAGGTGCTCCGGCCTGCTGACCCCTCTTCACCTCTGGGCGGGGTCTGAGTCTGTCCTTCTGGGTCCCCAGTCCTTATCTGTTTGCTCAGTTGGAGGTGGGTACTGTGCAAATTCCCTCATCAGCAGCTGGGGGGACCATGGCAGAGTGCTACAGAGTGTGCTGGGACACACACTCGAGTATTATTCTTCCAAGGTTGGCAAAAGATTGTGTTGGGATTTTGATGGATATTACATATTGTAACTCTAGCCTGAACAACACTCTGTATTATGGCCCAGTTGAGTGACACAACTAGAAAGCTAGTTTTGACTCCCTTTTAGAATCTCTTTTAAGCTTTCTCAGGCATCTATGTAGATTGTACCCCACATTGGAATGCCATTTATTATAGCTGGACTGTTCTATATATACAGTTCTATTAATAAAGAACTGTTTTGTTCTTTATTAATGTTTTTCTTCCTGCTGAGTAGTATTCCATTGTGTAGATGTACCACAGTTTGTTAATCCATTCTTCAGTTGAGGGACATCTAGGTTGTTTCCAGGTTCTTGCTATTACAAATAATGCTGCTATGAATATAGTTGAGCTAATGCCTTTGGAGTGTGACTGTGCATCTTTAGGGTATACACCCAGAAGAAAAACTGCACCATAAAAGTGAGTAGATGATCAAAAGAAAGACAAGTAAAAAGAAAGGCAGAATCAGTCCACCTCCAAAAAAAGACATATTAAAAAACCCAAGCCAAGCCACATAAATAAATTACTAAAAATAAATTAACATAGAAAACTAAAAATGTGCCTAAAACATAAGTCGAACAACATAAAATTAATATAAACGTCCAAGTCATTTCTTTAAAAAATAAAAACCACCACAAACAAAGTCAAACCCCTAGCCCAAGCAAAACCAAAAATCATTACAACAACTTATAGTCAGAAGTTTCTAGCCCATAGAAGCACTGAGGTCCAGACCAGTAGTCCCAAATAATCACACAAACTCTTATGTTAATTATAAGCTATTTGCCCTATGGCTCATGTATATTACTTTCTAACTCTTATTCTTAAACTAACCCATGATTCTTATTTTGTCTATCCATATGGCTTAGTATCTTTTCTCAAATCTGTATTCTTGTCTTCTTTCCTCTGTGTCTGCTGGTGTTTGTATCTCATCTTCCTCTTACCAGAGTTTTCTTATTCTAGTAGCCCCACCCCTACTTTCTTCTGGACAATCAGCATTTTGTTAATTTAATAGGAGGGACACATATTTACAATGTACAAAAACATAATCCCAAAGCAATTGACTACACAGTAACAAAATAAATCTCAACAGATACAAAAAATGGAGTAACTGCCTGTATTTTAACATGGCTTAAGGTTAGAATTTTATAAAGAAACAAATTGTAGAAAGCCTACATACTCATAGAAACTGAACAATGCTCAATTCAGTTATCACTGGTTCAGGGAAGAAATAAAGAATTAAAAACTTTCTACAATTTAATAAAAATAAATGTACAACATACCCAAACTTATGGAACATCATGAAAGCAGTGCTGAGAGGAATGTTCATAGCACTAAGTTCCTACATAAAAAAATGGAGAAATCCCACACTAGTGACTTTACAACACAACTAAAAGCTCTAGAACAAAAACAAGCAAATTCAGCCAGGAAGACTAGATGATGACTGAAATCAATAACATAGAAACAAAGAGAACAATACGAAGAATCAATGAAACAAAGAGTTGGCTGTTTGAGAAAGTCAACAACATAGACAAACTCTTATTCAAACTAACCAAAAGTCAGAAAGAGAACATCCAAATTAACAAAATCAGAAATAAAAAGGGAGGACATAATAACAGACACTAAGGAAATACAGAGAACCTTTAGGTCATATTTTGAAAACCTGTACTCCACAAATTTGGAAAATGTAATAGAAATAAGCAATTTTCTGAGAAGGTACCACTTACCACAATTAAATCAAGACCAGATAAACAGTTCAAATGGACCTATGACTCCTAAGGAAATAGAAGCAGTCATCAAATTCTCCCAACTGAAAAAGCCTAAGACCAGATGATTTCAGCACAGAATTCTACCACAATTTCAAAGAACTAATATGAATACTCCTCAAAATGTTCCACACAATAGAAATAGAAGGAACATGACCAAACTCTATTTATGAGGCTACAGTTATCCTGATATGCAAAACACACAAAGACAAAACTAAGAAAGAGAATTACAGACCAATCTTTGTCATGAACATTGATACAAAAATACTCAATAAAATACTGGCAAATCAAATTCAAGAAAACATAAAAAAAAATCCACCATGATCAAGTAGACTTTATCCTAGCAATGCAGGTAGGGTTCAACATAGGAAAATCTGTCAATGTCATCCACCATAATAACAAACTGAAAGTAAAAAATAGAGATGATTATCTCATTAGATGCTGAAAAAACCTTTGACAAAATCCAACACCCTTTAATGATAAAGATCTTAGAGGGATCATGGATAGAAGGATCATACCTAAACATAATAAAGGCAATATACACCAAGCCAACATCCAACATCAAGCTAAATGAAGATAAACTCAAAGGGATTCCTCTAAATTTAGGGACAAGATAAGAAAATCCACTCTCTCCACACATATTTATAGTCACATAGAGTACTCAAAGTTCTAGCTAGAGCAATAAGAAAACAAAAGAAGATCAAAGGGAAACAAAATGGAAAGTAATAAGTCAAGCTTTTGCTATTTGCAGATAATATAATAGTATACATAAGTGACCTTAAAGATTCTGACTGGGAAATTTTTATTCTTTCAGTAACTTGGCAAGATACAAGATTAACAAAAAAAAGTAGCCCTTCTATATACAAATGATAAATAGGCTATGAAAGAAATTAGAAAAACATCATCCTTTACAATAGCCACAAATAACATAAATTATCTTGGGGTAACTTAGGCAAACAAGTGAAAGATCTGTTTGACAAGACCTTTAAGTCTTTGAAGAAAAAAATTGAAGAAGATATCAGAGAATGGAAAAATCTCCATGCTTTTGGATAGGTAGGATCAACATAGCAAGAATGGCAACCTACCAAAAGTAATCTACAGATTCAATCCAATCCTAATCAAAATTCCAACACAATTGTTCACAGACCTCTAAAGAATAATACTCAAATTTATATATATATGTATATATATACATATATACATATAAACAGTAGCCAAAACAATGCTATAGAATAAAAGAACTTTGAGATGCATTACCACCCCTGACTTCAAGCTCTAATATAGAGCTATTGTAATAAAAAATACCTTAGTATTCACTTAAAACCAGGTATGTGGATCATTTGAATCAAACTGAAGACCCTGACATTAATCCACATACCTATGAACACCTGATTTTTGACAATGAAGCAAAAATGGCACAATGAAAAAAAGAAAGCATCTTCAACAAATGCTGACATAACTGGGTGGGGGCATGACAATAGATCTATATCTATCACCCTGCACAAAACTCAAGTCCAAATGAATCAAAGACCTTAACATAAACACAGTTACACTGAATCTGTTAGAAAAAAATGGAAATAGCCCTGAACATATTGGCACAGGGGACCATTTTCTAAATATAAGACCAGTAGCACAGACACTGAGAGTAACAATTAATAAATGGGACCTCCTGAAACTGAGAAGCTCTATAAGACAAAGGACATAGTAATAAAGACAAAATAGCATCCTACAGAATGAGAAACGATATTTACTAGCCCCACATCTGACAGAGGACTGATCTCCAAAATATATAAAGAACTCAAGAAACTAGGCATCAAATACGGAATAATACAATTAAAAGTGGAGTATAGATATAAACAAAGAATTCTCAACAGAAGTATCTCAAATGGCTGAAAGACATTTACAAAAGTGTTCAACATCCTTAGCTATCATGAAAATGCAAATCAAATCAAAATAACTCTGAGATAGCAACTTACACCTGTGAAAATTGCTATGATCAAAAACACTGCTGACATCTAATACTGGAGAGGGTGTGATGAAAGAACACTCCACCACTCCTAGTAAGAGTGCAATCTTCTACAACAACTCTGGAAATCATTATAGTCGTTTCTCAAAAAATGGGAATCATCCTATCACAAGACCAAGCAATCACACCCTTGGACATATACTCGAAAGATGCTCAATCACACCACAAGGACATTTGCACAAGTATGTTCATAGCAGTATTGTTTGTAATAGCTAGAACCTTGAAATAACCTAGATTCCCCTCACTTGAAAAATGGATAAAGAAAATGTGATACATATACTACTGTGTACTACTCAGCAGAAAAAAAACAAAAAACAAAAAACAAAAAACAATGACATCATAAAACATGGATCACTCCAGGAAGGGGAAAGGGTTAAGACAGCCTGGGTAAACTGGAGAGGTATCTAGAGAAGAGGGTCTGGGGAAAGGAAACATGAGAGTGGGAGTTGGCCAACTTAGGGGAGGGACTGTGAGTGTTACACCTCTGAGAAGCAAGTGAGATGTATCCTGATTGCTCAGAAAGCTAGGCTATATCTGAAGCTGGGGTGCAGTGGGGGAAAAATCTCCCCACAGGATATAGCAATCCTGCCCCTTTCCTGGAGAGTCATCACAGCCAAGCTTTACTCCATCCCCTTAAGGGGACTTCCAGCAGAGCTCTGCTTCTTTTTGACCCAAGATGTTACTTCTTTTGCTTTACTCTGTTAAAGGAGAAACTTAGGCAGAAATGTAGCAATCTGCTCTACTCTGAGCAAAATGTTACTTTTTCTGCTCCCTAAGAGAACATCACTGCAAGGTTTTTCTGCTCAGTCCACTAAGGAATGTCTCAGCAAGTTCTTTTCTGTGTCTGCAAATGAAGATTTTTCACCAGACTCCTTTGAGAAATAGATTTATTTAGGAAAGTGGAGTTTAGGAGCCACGATGGGAGAGAACAGCCACAATTGAACAGACAGAAGGGCTTATGTGGGGGTTCTTGCAGCAGTTTCTCCAGGGATATCCAAGAATTGGTTAGTTATACCTGCTCAGGAATTGGTTAGTGTCATTGTTCAGGCAAAGATGGCGCTGATTTCATGGTCAAACTGTGTTTCTTTCATTGTCCTTTTTTTAAGTTTAGTTTTTGGTCTCTAATTCTAAGGACAGACATTATTTCTTTCACTGGATCTGATTTTAGGAAGCAATTAAGTTTCTTTGGTACTAGTTTCAGAGTCATGGTATGTTTCTTTGATTTTGGGTTAAGGGATATATTGTTTCTTTCACTGGCTCAGGTCTTGGATCCAGGCTGTGTTTCTTTTATGAGCTCTGATTTCAGAGACAGTGTAGATTTCTTTGTACAGCCCCTTTTCCCTACAGAGACATAGATGAAAAGCAATGAAAGATATCTTGACCAGGTGATACATTAGAAGGTTAGAGAGAAATCTAATGCTATGGAAATCCCCAGGAATACACAAGGATGTCCCCTGCTAAGACTCCTAGAAATAGTGAAAAGGGTACCTGAATTAGCTTTTCCTTGTACTCAGATTGGTGACTATTTAATCGTCACCATGAATCTTACATCCAGCAATTGATGAAAGTAGATGCAGACACCCACAGACAAGCACTTGGCCAGGCTCCTGGAGTTCAGTTGAAGAGAAAGAGGAAGGATTATAGGAGCAAAGAGGGTCAGGATCATGATGGGAAGAACCACAGAGATAGTTCACTGCAGCTAGTGATAGCTGGCAGACTTGGGATTGACAACTGGGGAGCCTGCATGGGACCGCACTAGGCCTTCTGAATGTGGGTAATAGTTGGTGGCTAAATCTGTTTGTGAGTCCTCTGGCATTGAGACCAGGACTTATCATGAATACATAAAGTAGCTTTATAGAGCCCATTCCCCATGGGCTCTAAATTTCCTATGGAAGAATTCCTTTCTCAATCTTGATGCAGGGAGTAGAAGCTTGCTCCTGCCTCAACTTGGTATGCTAACCTGTGTTGACTATCTTTTAGAGGAGTGGATAGGGGTAGGATGGGGAAGTGGGGGAGAAGCAGAATAATAGCGAGGGGGAACAGAGGTTGGTATACAAGATGAAAAATAAAAAAAATGTAAAATTCATTTTCAAAGATTATATATTCTCAACACTTCCAGTTCATCCTGATTTATGCATATAGTTAAAGATGTAATCTCTCAGCTTCTTGATCATGTAACAGTACATGATACTTACAACCATGACTCCTTGACATAATTAATCCTTACCATCTTGAACCATTAGCCAAGAAAAATACTTCTATAAGTTGTCCTGGTCATAGTATTTTATTCCAGCAACAGAAATGTAACTAGTACAGATGGTATGCACTTAGGATAGAAAAAAATGTTGTTTAAATATATGTATATGTTGTGAAATGATTAGTAAAACTATGCTAATTCACATACCCATCCCTTCACATAGGTTTCAGTATGTTTGTTTGTGGTAAAAACACATGAGGTCTATTTTAGAAAGAATTTTGTGTATAAAGTACAATATTAACTGTCACCACAAAGTTGTACTATTTTCACTGTTAATGTTTTTCAGGAAATCTTCCTCATTTTACCATATGTTAGTCGGCATTCTGTTCTATCCCTCTATAATTTAAATGGTTTTGAATTGTATGTGTGTGTGTGTGTGTGTGTGTGTGAGTGTATGTCTGTGTGTGTGATATGATTTATGTCTTTCTGTGTTAGGTTTATTTCTGTTAGCAGAGTTCTGAAAACACTTCCATATGCTCATATATTGCAGAATTTTCTTGTTTGATGTGAGTGAATACTATACTACTGTTCACATATCCCATGTTTTCTTTGTTCATTTATCAGTTATTGAATACTTAAGCATGTCTTATACTGATTTTAGTCCTTTTGCATGTATGCCTAAAAGTAGGATTAAAATATGCAAAGAATTTCATTTAATATTTTCTTCTAAAAAGACACAAAAAGATGTCATATGTCACTACTCATCAGAAAAATATAAATCAAAACCACAATGGAACATCACTTTATTCCATAAGGATAACTCTTACCAGAAAGACAATAGATAACAGTATTAGTGAGGAGTTAGAGAAAACCTACCAAACTTCTGGTGAGATTGTAAGGTGATGTAGTCATTATGGGAAACAATATGAAATTTAGTTAAAATACTAGATGTAGAACTACTATATAATGCAGGCATAAATTTAAACAAAAAGAAATTCTAAGATGCCAGTGGTGCCATCAATACCATTTCATCTTTCCTTTTCCCTTTGTGTCTTGAACCTTCAAAGGACAACTCTTACGAATCAGTACTCTCCTTACATGATGTAGATCCAGAAGATTGAACTCAGGTTGTCAGTCTTGGGGCAAGTGTCATTACCTACCAGGCCATCTAACTGGGGCCTGTGAGACACATCATTCAGGAAGAAAAGCTGAAGGAAAGAAGTCATGCAAGGCATTTAAGATTCTAAATGGGAAACAAAATTTCATATTGTTTCCCATAATGACTACATCACCTTACAATCTCACCAGAAGTTTGGTAGGTTTTCTCTAACTCCTCACTAATACTGTTATCTATTGTCTTTCTGGTAAGAGTTATCCTTATGGAATAAAGTGATGTTCCATTGTGGTTTTGATTTATATTTTCCTGATGAGTAGTGACATATGACATCTTTTTGTGTCTTTTTAGAAGAAAATATTAAACGAAATATTTCCCACTATTTGAATCTGAAGTGTAGGATAGTGAATGGGCTTGTGCTACTCATAGATTTATGAAGTATGCTTTTTTTTAACTATTACTGCATATTGACTTTGGTGAAAGAATGAAAGTAGATGAAGAAGAGGAAAAGAAAACATGAAAGTACAATGTATAGAATTGTGTTGGGTCTTCAACCTTTAATGGAAAGCACAAAGAAATAGCCCATTTGAGGGAATAATTGACTTAGAGATGAGCAAACTGGTTCAGGCTGGGGATGGCTAGCATGTCTCTCCCTGATTGCTCCAGAGAGTCTGATACTATGGCTCAGTGTACTAATCCTAACAACCACTCACTGCTTGGGTTTGGTGACAGACTTTAGCAAAGAGATTGTATTAATTTATTCAGATTGCAAGAACAAAGTATCACACAAACTGGGAAGCTTAAACAATAGAACTGCCCTGTCTACTAGTTCTGGGGGCTAAATGTACAAAAAGAAAAATGATGTTGTTGGATGCTTTCTCTTAGCATATCTACTTGTATTGACTTGTGATATTGTTTGACATTTGGGGCATTCATTCAGTACAATCTACCTCTGTCATCACATTGCATTTTCCTTACACATAATCTCCTTCTTATGAGAATACTAGTGAAGCTAGTTTTGGGCACCACCCTATACTACAGCCTTATCTTAGGTATTGAAATTGATAAAAAGCATCACTTCTAAGTAAGGTCAAATTCTGAAAGACTGAAGGCTAGGCCCTCAGTATATCTTGTTGTGAAGTCATAATTCACCTGTAATAGAGGTTAATTAGGGTCATTGAGTACAGAAAATCCTAAATGCAGCACACTCAAATGTCCAACATGTGTTCTATTAGTGGGTCTCAATTGGGTTTAATTTTAAGGCCTTATGTACCCCAGAGGCAGTAAGTGATACTTTTGTTCTCTAACTTGTTTGGGATTGTTATAGTTAATTTTGATTATCAATTAAGATTGATGAAATTTACAGTCACTATAGACTAAAACAGCTGAATATGTGTATGAGAAAACATCTAAAGCAGGTTAATTAAGGTGAGAAGACCCATCTTAAATGTGGACTTAGACTTTATTGGACTTAATATGGTCATAGACCTAATAGGAGAGAAAATTGTGGTGATTTATTGTATATTTAATTTAAAAATAGTCTGAAATATCAGAGAACAGAGCCACTTATGTATAGGAAATAACAAGAAAAAGAGATCTGAACACCAGCATTTATTTTAACTCTCTCTTATTCCTGACTGCAGATGCAGTGTTACCAGGGGCTTAATGCTCTTTGAGATATCCTCCAACCCTATCTCCTTATGCCATAATGGACCCTATGTTCTGAGACCAAACAATCTCTTCCTTTCTTTGGTTTCTCTTATCTGGCATTATCTTGTAGCAACAAGAAAAGTAACCAACACAAGGTTGCTATTGTCATTTAATAGTCTAGAACCAGAGGAGCTGTTAAGCATCCTTAAACAAAAATCATCCTACACAAAATGTCCATTGTGTCAATATCCAAACCTCTTCTGCTTCCTTCATTGTCCCATCATGAAAATGTCTCCTTCAATCCAACCTACTCCTTCTCCCTGTGATGAGCCAGCGAACCCTTTGACTTTGAGCCTGACTTACTCCCCTCCCTTTAAGACTTGCCTATTCAAGAAGAGGTGTTCAAACTGATGATTTCAGAGGTTTCTCTGTCTTTCTGTTGGTTTGTGCTTGACTGTTGAGCCAAAAGATAAATTTGAAGGGCTGCTGGCCTCTCTGCATCTATTCCTGAGCCTCTACAGCAGCAGGAGAGATGGCAAATGTCTAATAGCAGTTGTTGCCAAAGAAGCACAGCAATGGCCAGATCCATTGATATCACTGCATGTGCAAAACTCACTTTATCCAATTTCTCTTATGTGGTCAGATTTGCAACCAAGACAAAGCTCTCTGTTGTGTGTGATTTCTGAGGACATGGAGATGCAAAACTCCATTTTCATCCTTTGCTAATTAGTTCAGATGAATGTCTGGGATCTCTTTAAATTTAACTTCTGTTATTAATATTGGTAGATTAATCAGACTCGGGAGGCACAGTGGGAGTGAATTTATGCGACAGTAGAATATAAAAAATATATTTTCACAAGTGTGGTTTCATCACCAGTAAAATTATTTCGGCATTGATTAGTCTCTGGTCAGCAAACCACACTAAAAGGGGCTGTCCAGTTTGCTCAATTACACTAATTGATTAGTGATTAGGTAATATTTAGAATCTATGAAATGTTCAATGATTTAAGTCCTTCTCGCTAGGAACAAAATATAACTTCTATCTACTTACAGTCTTTGAATTTATATTGTTGCCTTTGATTATAATTATTGCTTTTTAGTCAATAGCTATGCTTTCATATTTAGTGCTTTATCTCACAATTCTTGGTTGGTGACATTAAATGGTTAAGGCAGTCTTGCATTTAATGAAATGTTGAGAAGACATTTCAAGTTTCAAGATGATCACAGTGTTTTGGAACTGGTTTGTGTTTTAGAGTAGAGAATTGGCAGGGAATTCTTGTCACCATCTTATTTTCAGGCCAACTGAATAACTATGGGCAGGCATTTGCCTTAGTTAAATATCAAGGGGCTGAACAGACATAGTTTGACAGAACTTTTCAGGCACTTGCACACTGTGACAGGGGCAAAATATTCTTCCTCAGCAGTCTCTTTTAGTGACTTAGCTGGAGGAAATGGTTTCTCATAAGTCTGGGGCCCAGCCCTGGTTCCATTTCCTCCAGCTAGATTCTAAACCCTAAAGGATCCACATCCTCCTAAAAGAGAGTCACAAGTTGGGGAGCAATTATTCAAAGACATAAACTGGTGGAGAACATTTCACATTCAAATGCTAATACAGATCAAGATCTGTGCTCATGCCTTGTCTCTTATGCTATCCTCTCCCTAAAATAACTACTCTGCTAAAATGGAATGTTGAATGCTGTTGGGTTATTTTCTATGTTTATGTATCATCTAGAAAATATAGTACTGCTCTATATCATTGTAATTATTGGTATGAAACTGACAGCTTTTACATGCCAACAATAAAAAAGACTTCACACTTGTACACAGGAATATATAAACATTATAGAAATATAAATTTTAGTACTGTATAAAATAGCCCACAAATTATTGACTATTAATAGTAGGAATGGGTAAATAAAAGTGTGGTTTGTTTCAGAGAACAGTACATATATGTGATAAGATAAAAAGAATAGACCTCCATATACCAACCTTAACACATATGAAGTACAATATTACATGAGTAAAACAAGTTGTACATGTATGTGTAACTGAACTGAATATTTAAATGCTGTAAATAGTTAAAGATCCCACCTATCCCCAATTGATCAAGTTTGTAAAAATCTACTTGAAAATTATAAAATGAGTGTAAAAAGAGAATTTAAAAATATGTGGGCAATGGTCAGTCTGAACTACATAATGAAACCCTGTCTCAAAAACACTATTTAGCAGATACTCTTTTTTTTCTTTTTTTGTTCATTCTTTGTGTCTTGAACATTATGCACCTCCATCCCATTCATTCCCCCATCCCTTTGTCTCCACCTCTGCTTTTGCAACCTCCCCACAAAAACAAAGTTTAAGAGAAAAAAACAAAAAGGAAAACAGGAGAAAAAGAAAAATTAATCTCATCATCGAAGCTGTAGTGTGACAGAGTGAGTCACACAGTAATTCATTTTATACATATACTGTTAATTGCAGGTGTTCATTGCAAAGATCATTGGTCTGGCTCAAGGCCTCTGGTTTCTGCTACACTATTGATGCTGGGTCATCACTGGAACTCCTCTTGGTTATCCTGCTGTTGCCCTATGTTGTGGGAATCCTATGTCTTTGGGTATACATTAAGAAATATTCTTATCAAATATTTTTTTTTAGTTTGCAAATCATTTTCATGTACACAATCTTATTAATAATGGACCAATGGAAAACTAAACATATTGTTGTTAAAGGTACTCTTTCTGATAATGTGCTCATTCAAACCTTAAGATTCTGAACTAGGATCCACAAATAAGGAAATGTGTGATATTTCTCTTTGCTGGCTTAGGTCACCACACTCAGTATTCTGAAGTTTCCAAAGAATTCTGGAAAAGATAATGGTACTATTTGGGGAAGAATAGAGAATGAACTCTAGATTGGAGGAAAGTATATATATGTGTGTGTGTGTGTGTGTGTGTGTGTGTGTGTGTGTGTGTGTATACATATATATAGATATATAGATATATATATATAGAGAGAGTCATCTTTGTTAGAAAATTTATTGCTGCAATAAAAACACCATGATCAAAAGCAAGTTGTGAAGGAAAGGGATTATTTGGTTTACACTTCCTTGGCATTGTCCATCATTGAAGAAAGGCAAGACAAAAAGTCAAACAGGCCAGGAACCTAGAGGCAGGAGCAGATGCAGAGGCTATGGAAGGGTGCTGCTTACTGGGCTGCTCTTTATGGCTTATTCAGCCTGATCTCTTATGGAACCCAGGGCCACCCAGGGCCATCAGTCCAGGGATGGAACTACTCACCATGAAAATGGGCCATCTCACATTAATCGCTAAGAAAATGTTCTATAGCTGGATCTTATGGAAGCATATTTTCAATTGAGGTTCCCTCCATTTGGATAACTCTAACTTGTATCAAAGTGACAAATAACTAGCTGAGACACACACACATATACACACATATACACATACACACATACACACACACATCATGCATACACACATACACACACACAAGCAAAAATTCACACATGCATATGAATACAAGAATCTTCTAAAACAATATGGGCTATTGATATTGCCCTTGGTTGCACCTCAAAACTTAAAAGTAAGATCATAGTGCTGAAAACACCACAAAATTTGAACACAGAACTTGAAGGAATAGAGCTGCACTTAACCTTGAAGCCTCTTCCCTGAGGACTGACTCTCTCATAGTATTGGAAGGTACTATGCAAGCTGCCAAGGGAAAGGTGCAAGTAGTAGCTTTATCTAGCAGTAAAGCCTATGAGTCACAACAATGACTAGACCAGCAAGATATCCACAATCTTGCAATAGCATTTTTCTCTTGGTAGTAACTAACAATTGGTTAATTGGGTTTAAGGCTTTGGAATCTGTTTCTGGCACTGTAAATTTAGCTAACTGCCCATGTCTAGAAATGTCATATACCTGAAAGGGAAACCTACTACTACCGCATTGCATTCCCAAGACATTATAATCTCTAATTGTATTCTAAATACTGTTGGTTATACCACTCAGCAAAGAAACGTGGTTTTTTTTTGTTTTTGTTTTTTTTTTGCAGCAGATAAAGACTATTACAAAGACATGCAACTTGTCCAACTGCAAAGGATAATTGACTGTAGGGTGCCCAACCTCAACTGAAGTATGTGTTATAAAATCCTTAATTCTGAGGTTCATAAGAAATATTGGAAGAAGAGGTAGAAAAACCTAAGGACCAAGATTTTGCTGTTTGACTGTGCCCCATCCATGTAACAGAGGAAATGACCCGATGAAATCTCAACAATATGGTTTCTTGAACAAAAACAGCATAATGACATCACTAGTTAATTTGAAAATGTCAACCAGGAAAATTCTTCAAAGTCCCACCTCTAGCAAAAGGTGGTCAGTGGCTGCCAGAAGAAAGAAGCAACCTCCTCCAGGGATGAGCTCCCACATAATTTGTCACATGAGGCTAAACTGAAGCTACATTCCAAGTAATACAAGGAACTGGCAAAGTGATTGTACCTCAAAAAAGTTGCAGTATGATTGAAAGAAGACTAATATATTTAAAGATGAAGCTTCATCTTAAAAGTCCATGTTTTCATCTTGGAAAAGAATTCCTACAAGTCCTGTTGAATTGTTGTTCTCTTCCCAATTCGAAGGAGGCCTTGTGGTTGTAAGCTTCTGGTATCAGGTGGGCTGTGGTCCATGGTTAACTGCTCCTACAAATGTGAGAAACAACATTCACCTGTAGTTTCACACAGTTCAGAGCTGGGTCATAGCATCTCCAAAGAGGGATTTCTCTCTTCCTGTTACTGGCCTATATTTTCCCATCCTTGGGAATAAAAAATACTATACTGTGCCCTAAATGTGTCAAATGGAATAAGATCATGAAACAATGAATTGTAACAGTAAATAGAAAACACATTTAAGGCAATCACACTATGCTATTTTCAAATATGCCACCTTAGTCAATGTCAAGGTATTATTTTAATCTGCATGAAAATGAGATAAAGCAATGAAAAATTATCTGTATTTCATGTTGCACCTAAAAACACAGGATGCATATCCACAGAATACATACACCTCTTCCTCCGTTTACCAAAACAAATGTTTAATCCTTCACAACAAATCAGCATGCACCTGCTAACTGTTGTGTAGCATCCCAATCATCTTCAGTTTTATCTGCTGCCTCAAGTTGAACTTGTTCAATACTTAGCCCTACAGAAAATAATTTTATTTTAATTTGTTCACTTTGTTATGTTTTGTCTTCTTAGATTTTGGGGGAGAAGCTTGGTTTTCAAATTGGGTAGCTTCATATATTCCTCCTCCAGTTTCTTCTTTAAAAAACTTACTTTGTAGAAAAAAAAACTTCAAGCACTACAGAAATACACATAAGGTACTATAAATATATTTCACAGTCCAGTATTGATGAGTCATAGTGAAGGGAAAAAGCTTCAAGGGAGGTTGAATGTATTTTTTTGTTCTTGTTATATTTTGAAACAAGATCTTATATAACTGTCACTAGCCTCAAAATTACTATGTAGCAGAGTCTTGAACTCCTGATACTCTACCCATTGTCTGTCTACCACACTGCCAGCCCTTCCTATTTGCCCCTGCATTCTAGGAGAGAGGATTGCCACTGCCACTGCAAGGGACAGTTCAACTCTCCAGAAATTGCCATAAGGTCCAACTTTGTATCAATGAGTGTTTATATAACTCTTTAATAAATATTAATTCTTTATATAATCAATTGCCTGTGAATAATTTCTACAATAACCCAGAACTTTGAAAAGTCCATTTAGGTTTGCTCTAGAATAGTCAAATATCCAATGATGAGATTTTGGGGTCTACTTGGAAAATTATGATTCACAAATTCGATTTGAAAATATTTGGTTTAGATGCCAGTGTCAATAATAACTGAAACTTGGGTATGCCTTTTACAAATTAATTTTCACCTGAACATGCCATGTTCAGCACAATACCAAGGCTTACCTGACAGAGGAGGTAAGGGATTTAAGAAAAGATAAAAACACAGACACAGGGACACAAAAGCTGAGATGAGATCTATTCTGCTTTCTAAAGGAGAAGCTACAGACACCAGAACCTCAGTATGCTTATTATATAAAGTTGAACAAAGATATGGTGTTACATACAGAAAACAAGAAGTTATAGTTTATTGTATGAGAACCAGTCAAGGACACAGGCTTAACTAAATTCTAATAAAAAGTCTCTATAGGGGGAAACTTTTCAGGCTGTAAATACCTGAGAATAGAAACTAAGATGGGCCCAGTCCAGAGAATTCCTCTCTGGGATCAAGCTTATACACAAGTGTTTGATCTCAGACTCAACCCAGCAGAAGGCCCTAGGCCCTGCCCAGCTAGACTGCTACTCCAGGGTAAACTGCATCATCAGATAAGGACTAAGGGCCTTGGAAACTCAGTCCCCTGTCCAGAGCTAAGTCAAAGATCAATCAGACCCCTTGCTCAGAACAGACAGGAGAAAACAAGCCCTTTTGCCACACCTGACTAGGAGCTGACTAAATGTGAATCACTGAATCCATGATAAGAGACCAGTACAAGAATACATACAGCAATATAAAGAGCAACAAGACAACTCCAGAAGAAACTGATGGTTCAACAACTACAAGACCTGAAAAGAGCAATGAATAGGAAGTAGAAGGAAACAACAGCAAAAAAACCTTTATGAAGAAACGGTTCCGGGACTGGGTGCTGTCTGCAGAGCTTGTCCCAGAGCTCTCTAGAGCAGGCAGAGATAAACTCTGCCTGTCACCATCAACCAAGCTGCTGCTGAGGGAACTCACACTGCTACTCACCTCCAACTGAGTGAACAGATAAGGACTGGGGACCCTGTAGGACAGACTCAGACCCCACGCAGAGGTGAGGAGGGGTCAGCAGGCCCCAGCACCTGAATCCCTGCCAGGGAGAGGAGACTTGAGCTCCCTTTGGTTCCAGTTTCAGCTCCGGGACCGGGTGCTGTCTGCAGAGCGAGTCCCAGTGCTCTCTGGAGCAGGCTGAGATAAACTCTGCCTGTCAAGGTCACCCAAGCTGCTGCTAAGGGAGTTTGCACAGCCACCACCCCGCCTCTAATTGGTCAAACAGAGAAAGATTGAAGACTTGAAATTTGGTCCCCTGCACAGTGCAGAAGTAGTGACTGAGCAGAACTTTTCCTCAGAGATCACAGGAGGCACACAAGCCCGAGACGCACGACTGACCAGGAGCCAACTAATCATGAACCACTAAAGCCATGGGCAGATGGCAGGGCAAAAACTTACATAATAATATAAAGAACACCAAGGTAACTCCAGAAGAAAGTAGTGATCCTACAAATACAAGACCTGAACTGAGCAATGAAGAGGAAACAGAAGGAAGCATCACCAAAAATTCCTTTCTGATGATCATCAAAGCTCTGAAAGAAGATATGAAAAGAGCCTTAAAGAAATAGAAGAAAATACAAACAGAAAATTGGAAGAGATGAACAAATCTATGAAAGAAACATGCCAGGAACTAAAAGGAGAAATAGAAGCAATAAAAAAGGCACAAAATGAGGCAAAGATGGAAATAGAAAATCTGAAGAAAAAAGCTGGAACCACAGATACAAACATAATCAACAGAGTTCAAGAGATGGAAGATAGAATCTCTAAAGTGGAAGACTCAGTAGCTCAAATAGATATATCAGTCAAAGAAAATAGTAAAACTAAACAAGCCATAACTCAAAATGTTCAGGAAATCTGGGACACTATGAAAAGACCTAATTTGAGAATAATAGGAATAGAAGAAGGAGAAGAATACCAGCTTAAAGGCACAGATAATGCTTTCAATAAAATCATAGAAGAAAACTTTCCTAACCTGAAGAAGGAAATGCCTATAAAGATACAAGAAGCTTACAGAACACCAAATAGATAGAAACCCCAAAAAAGTCAGTGCACCACATTATAATCAAGACACAAAACATACAGAACAAAGAAAAAAATTTAAGAGCTGCAAAAGAAAAGGGCCAACTTACATATAAAGGCAGACCCATCAGAATAATGCCTGACTATTCAATGGAAATGATGAAAGCTAGAAGGGATTGGTCAGAAGATATACAGACACTAAAAGAAGATGGCTCCCAAACTAGAATACTATACCCTGCAAAATTATCAATCACCATAGGTGGAGTAAACAAGGTATTTCAGGACAAAGTCAGACTGAAAGAATATCTATCTACCAATCCAGCACTACAGAGAGTATTAGAGGAGAAAAGTCCAACCTAAGGACCCAGGATACACCCACAAAATCACAAACAATCAATAATTCCACAGAAGAGTACTCCAGAGAAAGGAAATATAAACAAATAACCACCAAAAATGGCAGGAAATATCAATCAATGGTCACTAATTTCCCTTAATATCAATGGACTCAACTCTTCTATAAAATGTCACACACTAACAAGAAGGATACAACAACAGAAGCCATCCTTCTGTTGCCTACAAGAAAAACACCTCAACCGCAAGGACAGACACAGGCTTAGAAAAAAGGGTTGGAAAAAGATTTTCCACACAAATGATCCTAAGAAACAAGAGGAAGTTGCAATCCAAATATTTAACAAAGTAGAATTTAAGCTAAAAGCAATAAAAAGGGACCAAGATGGTCACTACTTATTCATCACAGGAAAAATTGGTCAAGAGGAAACTTCAATCTTGAATATTTATGCCCCTAATATAAGGGAACCTAATTATGTAATAGAAATACTGCTAAAGCTCAAATCCCACATCAATTCTTACACCCTAAGACTGGGAGACTTCAATACCCTACTTTCAACTCTGGATAGATCAACCAGACAGAGACTAAACATAGAAATAAGGAGTCTAAAAGAGGTTATGATGACAAAGTATTTAATAGATATCTACAGAAGCTTCCACCCAAATGCAAAGGAATATACGTATTTCTCAGCTCCTCATGGAACTTTCTCCAAAATTGACCACATAATTGGTCATAAAGCAAATATCAACAGATACAAAAAAATGGAAATAATCCCTTGTAACATATTGGACCACCAGGGCCTAAAGTTAGAGTTCAAAAACATTAAAACCCAAAGAAAGCCTAACAACTCATGGAAACTAAACATGACTCAGCTGAACAATCTCTGTGTCAAGGAAGAAATTAAGAAAGAAATCAAAGTCTTGCTAGAATTTAATGAAAATGAATCCACAACGTATCCAAACTTGTGGGACACAATGAAAGCAGTCTTAAGAGGAAAATTCATAGTGCTAGATGCCTATATGAAAAACCTAGAGAAATCCAACACTAGAGACCTAAGAGCTCAGCTGAAAGTCTTAGAACAATTAGAAGCCAACTCACCTAGAAAGAGTGTACAGCAGGAAATAATCAAACTTAGAGCTGAAATCAATACAATTTAAACAAAAAGAACAATACAAACAATCAATGAATCTAAGAGTTGGTTCTTTGAGAAAATTAACAAGATAGATAAGCCCTAAGCCAAACTAATCAAAAAACAGAGAGAGTATGCAAATCAACAAAATCAGAAATGAAAAATTGGACATAACAACAGACCCCCAGGAAATACAGAGAATTATCAGATCATATTTTGAAAATCTGCATTCCACAAAAATGGAAAACCTAGAAGAAATGGACAGGTACCACCTACCAAAATTAAATGAAGATCAGATTAATTACCTAAAGAGGCCTATAACCCTTAAGGAAATTGAAGCTGTCATTAAAAACCTCTCCAAAAATGAAAGCGCTGGTCCAGATGGTTTCAGTGCCGAATTCTACCAGACATTCAAAGAAGAATTACTACCGTTACTCCTCAAACTATTTCACACAGTAGAAACTGAAGGAATATTGCCAAATTCCTTTCATGAGGCCACAATTACCCTAATACCCAAGCCACTCAAAGACACAACAAAGAATGAGAATTACAGACCACTTTCCCTCATGAATCTTGATGTGAAAATTCTCAACAAAATTTTGGCAAACCGTATACAACAATGTATAAAAGATATCATCCACCACGACCAAGTAGGCTTCATCCCAGAAATGCAGGACTGGTTTAACATATGAAAAACTGTAAATGATATCCATCATATAAACAAA